>JAOEHX010022204.1:0-22393 GCA_025448015.1 Bolborhynchus lineola
TATACCTTAGTTACTAAACTGTTCTTATCTCAACCTGTGGGATTTGCATTCTTTTGATTCTCCATGTAGCAAACTGCGTGGCTGATTTACGGCCTAAACCACGACACCAGCTTTGTTCCTCATTTGTCAGGCTGTTCCTGGAGTACCTTCCTGAAAACTACTACTGCAACACACTTAAGAGAGAACACAGATTCTCTGAAACAAGAGCTGTGGGATTTGTGCCTTTTAACAGCGAGCAAACAAGTTCCAAACCTGGGGGGTGAGGGGGTTTGGCTTCCTTCTCCACCCTAGACTCACTGTTTTCAATTGACTGTGTCCCTGTTTGGTAACTCTAAAAAATGACACTCCTCAGGCTTTCCAGATTCATGGACTTGTCACCTATTATAGAGCTCTGCTGTGACAGGATGCACTCCAAACTGGAGATAAAGTGCAATGCTATACCCATTAAGTTATCATTACTGACTAGCCATTTCAGTTTAGTGGTGTTGTTTCCTTGCCACATCTGGTTAATGGAGAAAAGAAGTCCAGAAAACTTTGAAAGGGAGCTATGGGGGCAATATCTTTTTTTTTTTTTTTTTAATGAACTTTTTGCTGCGAGCATTTCAGTGCAACTCAAATGAACAAATGAACTCAAATGAATTGTTAATGCGCAGAGCTAACTGGCATAAACAAAGTGCCTATAGTCAGATGAAGGGTCCAGCAAGGCTCCATGTATAATTGTTTCCAAAGACATAACAGATGACCAGATCTGTCCTATAAAATTTACAAATTAAGCAGGTATGACATTTGTATCAGAAACCAAGTATTCACCGGTAACACTGGAGCCCATGATGAATCCAAATATTTCTGAAAAGCTTTTCTTAATTCTGTGTTTCTAATAAGGCCAGGAAAGAAGATAAACTGCAGCAAAGCAGCAGCTTCAAGAACGTGAAATTTCAGAAGGGTTTTCCTTTCTGAGTTTTCATAGCCTAATTTTCATGATATAATGCTGACAAATAAGAAGGAAAACATACCTCAAAATACTCTTTTCTCTGTGAATACCTGTCTGTGTAACAGCAGCAGCATTGTTATTCTGTGCCATCCCTTGTTGACAAGCCTTGTTTGAGTTCCAGTAATGGAAAACTATCATGTTGATTTGCTTCAGATTAACCTCATCTTCTTGTCATACTACAGGCATTTTTCATTACAAGAAACAAATATATGTTGATAGGTAAATGATTTTGATAAAGTCTGACAAACATTTTAAAACAGCTGTATCGCTGCTTACTTTATTTTGGAAAAAACAATAGCATCACAGAGATGACATCTGTCAGACGCCTTTGATAATTTTATCATTAGGTGTTGTCATGACTTTCTACATCTGGCTATAAGCAACAAATTCTTTTTTTCTGTGTTACAAATATTATTTTGAATAAGTTAGAACTTCTTAACTGATGAGTAAGAAGAACTGAAAATAGTGAAGTCACTAGAAAAACTAACATTAAGGACTGCAAATAATTGCTCTAATCAGTTCTCATATGTTAGCCTCAAACTGTAATAATTCTGTATCCCAAGCACAGAGCTGCTGACTGCTTTTTTTTCCCTTCAGATGTAGGACTTGGGAAAAGCAAATTATTCTGCTCCTATAATGACAGTACTAGTGTCACAATCCAAAAGGTATCAAAGCACACAGAGATATACACTTGTTCTGCGCAGAGAATGGCGTTTCTAGTTAGCAATTACCAGAAGCGACTCAAACTCAGCACCATTTCTAGCTATAACAAGATTTAGCACTTCAGTCCTTCCCAACACAAAAATAACTTGTGCAATCAGAACTTTAACATTCTATTTCAGAAGGTAAGTCCTATGCTTACTTAAAATATGTAGATGCTGCAAGCCTCTAACCACATGCAGCTACTGTGCTGTGCACAGCAACTGCCTCTTAGGCAAATAAACACTTGCCTTAAATGCTACCAGCAAAGGGCTGCAGCTTGAAGGCAGTCTCTGCTCTTCTAAATATTTACCCTTTTAACTGCTTTTGATTATCCAGGTTGGAGAATGCTTGATTAGTAACAAACTGGTTTGCTTCCACCCCTTTGGACTGCAGCATGTAGCAGAATGTTGCATTGTGTTGTGGATTTTGGAGTCAGGTCACTGGGGAAAGACCTTGACAAAACCAGGACTGCATGTAAAGCCTTGAGACAGCCTCTACACTCCATAATAATACTGACTTCAGAGATGATTTTGGAATTACCAGGAAAACTTATCAGGGATCCTGACTGATATGAAAAACACTCACATGCCCAAATGTCTTCACTACAGACATAGAAGGAACTGGTGGCTCTTTCTGGTGGTTTAATGCAGAGCCTTTTAAACTTGAACCCTATTGCTATCTGATGCCTTCTTGGTCCGTACGAAATCATTTGCTGGTCTTTCTCCAACCATGATCAGAGAAACAGTCCAGCTACTAACTCCAGCATCACGATTACCACTAAGATAGGAGAAAGGCTAAAGAACCACCGAGGACAAGCTTGAGCCCCCTGATTTCATACCTATGAATTAGGATCTCCCTCCCCTGAAAGCCCATACAAAGGAAATTTAACTTGTCTATGTCTTCTCCCTAAGTATAATAATTTAACAGCACCAAATGACCACAACTGTGCAGCTCACAGGATGTAAGACTGTCAGAAACCTATTACAGACCACAATAAGAGAACATGACTCCTATTGTCCCTGCTTTGTCTGCAGGTTCTGGGCACTGGATCAAGCTTGCTCCTTCTGCTCATGAGTGTCCTCTCAGATCCAAGACTCCACTTGGCCATCCAGTTTCTTTGTCCTACCTGAGTGAGGGAAGCACTTGGAACCAAATGAGGGTTTCAGTAATCTCCTCCTAGGAAAATTTAGTACATTTTTAGTGGCATTTTCTGACAGTCCAGGCATGAAAGTAAGGTCAGATCTATTCCTAGGGCCCTGTTGGCATCTTAACTGCCTGAGTTGTATTCTAACTGTGTGTGACACGCACCAAGTGAATTTATTGTAGCAATCACTTTGAGCATATCTCAAGGATTTCATCATGATATTTTGCTGCTTCCAATGCTAAAAAGAGAAAAACAGTACAAAATAAAATGCACAGAACTTCCCCTATTATAAAAGAGAAATGAAAGAGCAGAAAACAGGCTGAATTTCTCCAGGGTAATTTTATGTAAAAGAAAGACCAGCAACATCTTTTAAGGCCTGAAATGTCAAGCTTGTAAAAATAGTATTCTTGGGAGTTGTACTTGATCATTTGTTAAATACTGTGATATAAAATGTAGAAATCCATGTGTAATGCTTCAAATCCCTAATCTGGTTTAAAAGGTCAGTTGAAGCCTAAAAGGAGTTGACATTTTCCCTTTAAAAATCTGACTTTTTGACTCAGAGCTAACAACATTTGAGCCTGAATGACCTGAAGGATAAATACAAAAGCTGATTTCAATTGAACTATTTAGAAAGCAGGGGATCTTCTAATTTGTAAGATAGCATTCAGGGAGGTTTTTCCATTAAGAACTCAATCGACTGAAAAATGATTTCCTTGGGTATTCCACAATCTTTCAATGCTTGTGTAAATTTTACACAGGAGGGGGCAGAGAGTGAGGCCGAGAATGTATAACATAATGCCAGGCGAGTAGAAAGCCCTTTATGAAACACGATAACCGGTATTTGCCTCAAAAAACATACCCTTTCCACCTTGTCTTTCTCTGCCTTGGAAGACTGGGTCTACTTCAAAATCTTTACTGTCCAGGGCAGATGTGGCTTGCCGGCTAGAATTAACGTCTTGATAAGCACAATGACAGTTCTTTCCAGTGGCACCCATTCCTACACCTCAGACCTCCTTTGCCTTTCAGTGAGTAGTATGCAGAGGTCAATGACTGGTTTTGTGTGCACTACCTTCTGACCCGGCTGTACAGGTGTGCTGCATGGGTGTCTTCCTTGCAGAGCCTCAGGGCCTTATCCTGCCCAGCTCCAGCTCCAGCAGAGGGTTACTGTGGCAACTGTATGTCCCCTTTTTCCTCCCCAAACCTTCACTGTTTTGTCATTGCCTCCTTCCCTTGTGACCTCCAGTGCCAGACCTCCCCCTGGTTGCTTTGCATCCTCCTGTCTAGTTTTTCCAGTACAAGGATGAAGAAACTAGGGCTGCCTCATGAGGTTCAGCCTCACTCCTCAGGTCTCTCATGCTTGTGAGTGTTGGCCCCTATGCAAAATCTTCAAGGAGCACATGAGACTTGAAGTAAGCATGGGTCCAAACCAGGGGTAAGGCACTGACCTCCCTGTCCAGTGCCATGTCTTGGGGGACTGTGCGGAGCCCTCAGTCATGGGTGTTCCCAGGACAGTGGTGGGAAGCTGAGGTGCAGCATCTCTTAGCCCCTTTACCATTGTGTGATCTGTACTTGTTCCCTCCTCCATCTCTGGAAGTCAGCAACTGGATAAGCAGTAGCACTGGAGACCACCACCCAGAGGCTGGGCATGAGGAGCAGGGTGATGGAGAGCTGACACTGCATGATACCTCACAAATCCCCCGCAGAAGTTCCCCTCCCACCTGGGCATCCTGTCCAGGTTCCTGCTCCCTTGGCCAATCACCAATGCAAGAAGGACTGTTTTGTCATACTGGCACCCTCCAGACCATCAGCCACTCGCTGGAACAGAAATACCACTGATTTAACAGTGTTGTCCAGGATCGATGTCTCCCAGCTTCCCCTGGTGTTTATTTTTGATAAATGCCTCAGTTTCAGCTCCCATCCACCCAGCAGCTGGGGATTATTATACCATGGCAACCTTCTATTCCATTGTCACAGTGTCAGATGCCTGAAAAAGATAATAGGTAGATATTTCTGCTCTTTGGATGTTAAGAAATAAGTGGCATTCCTATTCCTTATTTAGATACTTCTTAATTTTAATGAATAGCTTTAGTGATAATTACCAGATTCCTATATTGATAAAAACTGACACATTCTGCATGTTAATAATAGCACAAATTTCATATTTATGAACTGCTGTTCTTTTGCAAATATAGACATTTGGTAATCATCATTATGATGATAAAATTCATTAAAATTTGAGAAACAACCTATTATCCCTTCTGCCCATCATCTTTTAATTAAGTAACACAGAGAGATTTTATAAGACTTTCCTAGTCACACTGCAGAGTATTGTTTCTGTAGGGGAGTCTCTACATATCAAAATACCTCCATTTCAATTTTGATAGACTTAATGTAAAAGACTGAAAGAAGATTGACAGTAGATTTATTCCAAAATGTATTTCAGAGGTTTAAAAAATTCAGCCACACTTAGACCAGCACATACTTGTTTCTTGCTTGAGTGTAGACTGAAGGCTATTACAATGTTAGAGTCTATTTCAGGATTTGGTAGTTTGCAATAGGAAAAGAACCTTTGTGGCATTTTATTCTTCCGAAATTTCCAGCAGCATAAATGTTGGAAAATTTGTGAGGTCAGTTGCTCACATGAAAATTTAATTTGCATCTGAAATGATAAGTCCCCTTTTCTAATTTGGATTTGGACAGGAATCAAAAATGTATGGCGTGGATTAGATTTAGACACATTCAAACAGTTCAGACACTTGAGGAGGTTCAGCCAGAGCTTTAGCTCCTTCTCTACTCCTGGTCTGTATTATAATCAAAAATTTTAAAGCTGACAAAAATATAAGCAGTGTTAAAACTAGTTTTTACTTTGGATCTCTTAGACATCAACACTGGACGCAATAATTTTCTTAAGTAATTAATAGTAGTATTTTCTTATTACAACCATGACCTTTAGGACACATCCACAGTAAGCACAGTATGCATTATTTGATGATATCCTAAACTGAAATATCTTGTTGACACACATCATATCATTTTTAATGCATTTCTTTACCTGACTTAACCCAACTTTTATACTAATTTCCTTCGATGCTACCTTTGTATTCAGTAGAATTGTCAAAAATACTCCTGAGAATTTATTTTAAGAGTTCCTATATATTTCTTTTTTATTCCTGATCACTTTGATGATGGCAAATACTCATGTGGGTAGCACTTACAGCACTAGTAAATGTTTCAGGGGAAAAAAGCAGCTCCTGCCTGTCCTATCTTTGCCTTTCAGTCTTAACTAGGGCCTAATATACTAACAAATCCAGGCAGATTCTCATGCATACTGTGATATATCATCACTGTGCTCAGCCAAGAGTGAAGGAAGCAATTTTGTGAGGTCACAGGATGGTCAATGCTCTTCTATTTGAGTTTTTCTTGGGTTCATCCAGACAATTTTCGTCTCAAAAGGTTGTTCCCCTTTTTTACATAGTTAATTCCTTCCTCTACAAATCTGACATAACTCATTTGAGGAAAGCTACATAGGAGTTTCTTCTTCCAGACAGAGTCTGGTGTCAGGCAGAGGCCATGATGACACAATTACAGGGAAACTAATGCAAAAAAACCTCATGAAACATATATTCTCTTCCTTAGTCCGGACTTCACTCTCACATTTGTTTGGAAATTACTGGAGCTAGCTGGCAAAATAAAATTCCCATTTAAACCCAAACCATCAAACACACACCACTATTTTAATAATAATAATAATAATAAAAAAAGGACAAAATAAATTGAATAATTTGTGCTAAATGCAAAGATATGACCTGCACTGCTAACTGCTCCCCTTCTGTTCCCATCATTGTCTGAAGGCTGACTTTCACTGGCAAGCTGGATTAGTCAGTGATGCATGCAAACCACTTCTATTCTTGAAGTACTCATAGAAAATACCACCCTGTCCAGCTTCCCCCCCAAGAATGAGGCAGCTGGACCACAACATCCAACATGTACTACAATTGTACTACAGAACTGAAAAAAAAAAAAACAATGCAAAACTGCTTGAGCCCCAAATAGAAATCTCCTCTCAAATATTTGCTTTGCAAATAAACAAATCAAAGCACAGTAGAATTTTCTCAGCCTTTCTTTAAAACTCATGTAAAATCACAAAGTTTAGATGAATTCTGTGATAACTACAAATGAATATAAACCTGCTGGGAAGGGGAGAAGAAGTGAAAATATTCCTCTTACTAAGTTTAGGAGTCTAAATTGAAGCTAGCTGGAATAATGGTGAATTTCTTTGCAAATATTTTTCACAATTCTTGGTATATATATCATATTGCTGCTTTGAAATGACAGATAAAACAAGATATTTTAGCACAAGACAGTCTGCCAATCCTCTGCTTAAGTACTGTCTTTCACAAATAATAATAAAAAAGAGACAGAAATATGATTTGTATCTCAAGAAATTTCCAAGGAACTGCTAAATGTTGTCTTGAAGCACCCTGCTTTCAGGCAGCCACTATAGTTCCCAACAGCTTTCCAACACAGAAAGCAGGAATAATGTAATACTCTTCCTCCAGATGCATTACATTGTTAAGCACTTAATCTCAAGGACCTTTTTGAAGTTCAGATAGTTCTACTTTATTCATCATCTCGTGTTTAGTTTAAAGTAACAAATGATTGAGCTGAAAGTCTTTCAGGAACAAAATTCCTTTTTTCCCCATACATAAACAGAGTTGCAGCCTTTGCATTTTTCGCCATCTGGCCCGCAGTGTGAAATGACATTAGTAGCATGTCAGGTTTATTCCCTTTTCAAAAAAAAAAGGAAAAAGAGAAAGAAAGAAAAAACATAATCCTAATCTATAGTAAGAAGAGTATTAAAATGAAACATCTGCCACACTGAAATGAGTGGATGAACTCTGAAGTCTACAAGCTGCTGGAGTTTGTCAAGTACATGTTTACATTGCTGACTGTTGTAAATTTGCAGGATGATGACAAGAGTCTACAAACTAAAATATCTTATTCAAATGTTTTTAAACATCTGTTTCAAACAGAAAAGGACAGAACAATGAAGTGACATGGTGATCACAGGCAGACCAGGGACGCAATAATATCATAACTTGGGTTACATAATAAAAAACGATGGCAATGGGGGTTTATAATTGCATTTACTGGCTTGTGGCGTGAAGTTGATAGGGTGGAGTGCTGAGATGGTTGTGTCTGCTGTCTAAGTGATTCCATCCAGAGCAAGGACAAAATACAGTCAAATGCCCTTTAAAAAGTTTGCTCGTGCTACAGTACCTGCTGATTAAAAGGCCAAATAAATTCAGTGTTCATGAGAACAGGTTTGAAGACATTCAGGAATGAAAGATGGCAGATTTCTCAAGAGCTTCTTAGCACCAAGAAACCCTTAATCAATGAGACTGTATTCTTTAGAAGTTTTTCCTCACTATCAAAGGTTTCTTGCTTTGCAGAACTTCAGATTCAAGTCCGAAGGTATAAATCTTTTTCAATCACCAACATGAACGTGAGATGTTGCCATGTACTGAATAGAAATCACTATTCATACACTAAAAAATCCAGAAATTATTAATAAAATGGTGGTAGATTTTTTTGCCTTTCACTTTTTTGAGAGGCATCCAAGAATGAAACACAAGCTCCTAGTGTCTTGACTTTGTGATATGATATTACATTCTTCTGAAAATCACCGAACTCCTTTAGAGTCTGCTGGGACCTACGGACTTTTGTTATAAAGCAGGGAGAATTCTGGGATTTATTTAAGTCCTTAGCTCAAGCAAAACAAAAATATACCACTGCCTTCAAAATGCCTCTGACCTGATGAAACACAGTGCTGGGAAGCTAAGTAGGGTGACCACGGCAAATGCATGGCTGTGACATAATTATGGCCAGGCCTGTCCATACTATTTATTGTTAGTCCTCTCTTCAGTCGTATTTCAGCACATGCGAGCCAGCAGCTAATACTCAGGTGTAGCGAGAGAGGACTAGGATCACTCCTAGTAGTGATTATGTAAGACAAAACCACTTCTGTTTTATTTTGGGGGAATAGAAGCGGGTTGAAATTAAATTTAATGACATGGATATGAGATGTGCCACATGATTTGAAAGCTAGAAAATAGTGCTTGGCCATTTTATCTCCTAGAATCTGTATGAAAATTTATTTCAGCTAGCGTTATCACAAGCAACAGAATTTTACTGTGTATTTGATTAATCTGAATGATGCAATAATATATTTGCACCACTGCTTCACCATGTTATCTTGGAGGATTAATTCCCAGTGGCTTAACTTTATTTTTATGCACCTGGGGTAGCAGCGTTTGTTTGTGTTTGTAAATGAATGACACTCTTACTGACTACATCAGACCAGAGCAGGATGAACTGCCTACCTGTAAAGGAAGCTTGTGTCCCAGGAGTACTGTCTGGGCTGCTCTGCCAGGAATGTCTGGTCTAGGTGTTAATGCATAGACATACACAAAGTTTCTCAGGGCAATCACACACCAGCACAATCTAATTAATGTTGGACCTTCACAGGGAGGAAGTAAGTGGAAAGCATGAAAGGGAAGAAGGGTGATTTATAAGCTAATGATAAAGGAATGAATGAGCCCCCCTCATCCATTGCCCACTATAGCGCAGTGCAGGTCTTTGTTCTGGAGACATAACTCAAGATACAATTTATACCAAAGAATGCAGTTAAGCTTCATAGCTGCGCTCATATTAATCTTTAACATGGTTATCTGGGTTTGAGATGGCTTTTAGTATCATCTTTTTAATATTAGTGCCTGATTTAATGTATCTGCATATTAACTCAGCCTTGCTAAACTCACAGTCAGTATTACTAGCTATTCTTTATTTTTATGGTGGTTGCCCTAGAATTCCTTTCAAGGGGAGGATCCCAGTAGTAAGTCTTCAGCAGATACATCTACGTCAAAGACATGATTCTCTCACAGACTTTGCATGAGTTAAACAAGAACTTGGCTATCCCTTTATAGTAGATGTTCAGCTTCTTTGTACTTCCTCATAGTCAGATTTAAGACTGAGGATTTGGTTTCTGTAGCATTTCAGTTCATCTCCCTGCACAAAACTGAGCTGGATCACATAAAGACAATGTATTTAAATAACACAAGAAAGAACACAAGTCTTATGAAAGTGGTTTAGACAAGGTATAGTTAAAATAACTTATATTACCCAAGTAACAATAACTGTAACTGTGAAGCACCTTTTTGTTTAGGAGGTTCTTAAAGTTTTCACAGGCTTTATTATTACATGTTGCTGTAGATACTTTTTACTCTGATGTCTAACAGAGAGGTGCTGGTCATGCATTTTAACATGGGATTTTGGTGGAAAGCAAGCTAGGGTCTGCTGGAGACACTGGAACAGGCTGTTTATAAATGTGTCACAGTCCAGCAGTCAGTAAGGCAACTTGCTTAAAAATCTCCACCAGCACTAAGAACCACTGGTTAGTAGTCACTGAAATAAAGGAGTACCATTTTCAACACTTTTGGTCAGCTGCCCCAGGCTCAGTTCTGTTTCTGTTGTAGCACCTGGTGAGGTCATCGCTCTTGAGCACACAGTCCCAAGTTAATGTGTAAATAAATTTCCTCCATCAAGGTGAAATTTTCTACATCTCTTTTTTATTAATGTACTTAATTGCACTTGAACATAACACCCTCTTTTATCTAATCGTTCATTTATTAGGAAAAAGATCACTATTGAAAACTTATGTACTAGATTTTCTGAGTCCTTGGTTGTCAGTGAGTAGTGCTCCTAATTTAGCATAGGGTCCACTTCTACTAAAAGCACTGGAGTGAGATCTTTCAGTCTGAAAATTTAAGAGCTTAAGGGGTATGTGGAGTCCTTATTCACTACTAAACCTGTTCTTACCGAAACCACAAAGCTTGCACAATTACCAAATGTGCAGGCATGCCTGATGATAAAAGCATGTCTCTTAAACTTAGACACAAATAATCACAATGCAGTTAAAGCTTTAAATGCTATTTAGATGAGAAAAAGAAACTAAATACAAAGAATCTAAATTTTCTAATTGCTTCTCACAGCTAATGCAGTTATATAAATGTAACACAGCCTTTACACATGGAACAGAAGTTTCTTTAACACATCTTTTGGGTTCTCAGCTCATCTGATTGAAGTTCAAACATAAGGCCAGAAAAAATCAGAAAGTGTAGAAAACAGACAGTCGCAAAATCTTCTTCTGTAGCCATAATTCCAACCAGTGGTATTGTCCTACCTCATTCTATATAGGGATATAATATGTATATGTAAATCTGTCTTGTGAAAATATGTGAATATGTCTTGTACATAACAGGCTTAAGGAAAGGTTGGTTATTGGATTGTACTTACACTGAGGAGCAAATCCACAGGGAAAGAACAATCCACCTCACTTAAAAGATGCTTCCAGAACACCGCCTAGGAGAGAGAGGGCATGAGAAGCCCCACGATGCTGGAACATAAACCTGCATTTTGTGGAAGGCTTTCCGCAGAGCTGCAGTGGTGCTAATGAATGGAGCAGCAGATTTGTCATTCTGAGCACTCAGGAGCTGTGTCAGCTCCACATAAACGCAAGCACAGCACAAAGTCCACTGGATCCTCTGCTGAAGCCCGTGGAGTTGTACAAATATATAATTCATTAAAATCTTTATCTAGACACACGGTTTCTGTTGTAGGGAGGATGCCAGAAGCACTGTTAACTTCTCCACTTCACTCTCTGATGAAGCAAAAGGACTGACCGAATTTATCATGTGGTGTGGGTCACATGCTATACGGCATGGCTGCAAAAGAAAAGAGAATCATAAGAAGATAATGTTGTTGGAGAGTTTGCTCTTCCTCTGTGGACAGAAAATGACTCCTTATCAATGCTAAAATAACTGAACTGATAATTAACGTTAGAGCTGCATGTGTAAAATCATCTTTGAACATGATTTGATTCAGTAGCAAAAAATATTAATGCTAACATTTCTTGCTGCAGATGAAACAGAAAACCTTTGTATGTGAATGAATATGTGGATATTGAGATCAATTAAGTGAAGAAATATTTCTTTCCTATTTGCTGTTTTGGTTGGGAACAGGGAAGGCTGAGGGAGGTGTCTATGAAACCCAAACTGCAATTTGAAATACACAGACTTTTCAATTGCTGAATTTTGACTGAAAGAAAGCAAGCTGGTGATAGGGCAGCCTTTCAAAACCATGAGTAGTTGCAAAGAATTGGAAAAGTGAAGGGTTACTAAGGTGCCTGTAAATTAGTTTTCCAAATTAACGAGAATATCACAAAATGGAAAAGATATAAAAAAGCACTTGTAGTACAGTCAAAAATGATAATTGACTTGGGCTAAATATTTTGGCAAAGACTTCACTCTATACAAAAATATGGCAAAATTTGAATAACACAGTGTTCCTCAGTACCTATGGTGCTGTTGTTAAGAAAATTCAGTTTGCTCAGCAACTTTCACTAATCACAGCGTCCTTCAGTTTGACTGTAACTTGATAAAACTCTACAAGTTGTCCTACAGGGTGTTTAATACTTCCCCAGTGGATTCCTGAGGTCTTCTCACATGTAAAATACTTCATGAAGGTCCAGGCTTTTCTAATCAGGCTGCCTCTGCTTTCCAGGTTATCTAAAAGGCACATTACTGAAAACCTTTTCCTTTCACAGGAATTTTGTCTATTGTTTATATAGGTATCACAGAGAAATATGTTTGATACAAATTGTTTCAGTTGGAAAGAGCTCTGCCAAAGAAAACAGACAGGCAGCTGTTTGCATTGCATATAAAAATTTTGTTAAATATGGCCGCACCTGTGTAAACACAAATTTATTTCCAAGAAGTACCCCTGCAGCTGCAAAAGCTTTCAGACATTGCCAGACAAGTTATTTTTATTAAAGTATGTAACATAGTAAATAGCTCTTTCAATGGGTATCATGCCTTAAGAACATGTAACACAAAAAAATCTGCTTCGTTTTTATGGAAGATATGTTTTTGTTTTTATTTTTCAAAAGCTAACAGAGCAATGGGCCAACTTGATAATTTAGCATTATTAGAATGAAAATTTTAAGCAATGCATAGATGTATATACTGTATGAACACCATGTGTGAGTGTGCACATGCATGTAGAGTTTTAGATGTTGTTAGTGCCTCAGTATCTGCCTGATGCAGAATCTGCCAGAGGTGATAGATTTTGAATGCCTACAGCAAACTATGAATCAGAGTTAATTTGAAATGGATGGACCTGATCTGTTATTATTGCATTTTCCCTGCTTCACTTCCAGAAAGCATAAACAAATAAGACTGTGCTTAAGGACTTGGAGATGCTGGGAAAAATCTGGGCAGTGCACTGCTTCTTCATAAAGTAGAAGCTCTTTGTTTCTTCCCAGCCCACATAGATACAGAGCAGATGCTGCATGTCCACTGCCATCCTCTTCCCCAGGCAGGCAGAGGTGGGAGTTGAGGAAGGCAAAAGGTCCCTCTTTCCTGGCAACCACCAACATGCTTATGCTCACACTTCAGGGAGCTGAAGGGTAGCAAGTCTTCTGAGTGCACTGGAAACCTGCTTGGACTGTTAAGAATCTGTCACCCAAAAAATGGCCAAAGAAAGCAGCACATCCACGCAGCTGACAAGCAGTAGAGACCTGAGTTGGTGCTTTCTGTCTGTAAGGCAGAACTTCTTCGCTGCTCTGGTCACCCTCGAAGACATGAAAACACCTTGCCAAGGCAGGTGCAAATGGGTCTCCAGGGACTGCCTGTGTGACCAGGGAACACAGTCCACATTTATGAGTATGCATTCTCCAACCTTTAGGAGTCTCTGGGGTAGGATTAATTGACACCGTGCGACTCAGCTCCAGGTTTCGCTATGCAGATGAACATTATGTAACTTGTCCAATATACTTGAGCTCACTCTGAGGTCCATTCTGCTGCTGTGCCAGACTTGGACTGAAAATACATGTATCATTATTCAAATCTACACACATACACGTTCAGTCTATGTGCAACACATCAAGAGGTCTACCTCTGCTTAATAAGTTCACAGATCTCCCACTGACATTTATTTTAGTTATTTATATTAAATCATTTTAAAGGAGAATAGAAGCTCTTTCATAAACTGTAGGCTGTATGAATGGCTTCTGCAAAAAGCTGAAATCACTAGTGCTTAGAGATTCAACTAGTGTTAGGTGCGGCTCCGATTCAAGGATCAAGGAGCCTGTATGAATGGGGTGATGATGCCAATGAGCCTATCTGAGCTTAGCTGTCCTATCTGTCTCGCCATGAGGATGAAAAGGAAAGGGTGCTAGGCACACTGTTTGAATTACTGGTATAAGCTAAGTAATGAATGTAGTTTAATTTAGAAAGTGATCTAGCCATATCTAATTCTTTGCTAAGATATATTTCTGGTGACTAATGTGTAAATGCAAGCACGCAGAAACATATATAAAGATACTATTAAAAGGCATTTCTCAGCCATGTCTTCCCTGACCAGTGTCTCTGTGCTTCCAATTCAAGCACAAGCATCTTCAGTAAACATCACAGTAACTTTTCTTAGCAGCCTCAATCCCCACTTCCCTATGAAGGTCTTTAAGGCAAAACTAATTGGTATGTAGGGTATCATGGAGCTGCCACGGCATCATTCAATGAGAAATATAAGCATCAGAGCAGGTTCTTACTCACTTTAACATGAATGTAACCTGAATCAACAGCACTATTCTTCATCTTTGCAGGAGGAACAAGCCTGAAATACTAAGAAGTCTAGATATAGCTGGCATGTATATGCTTGACATAGAGCAGCCAGGTTTCACATGCTGCTTCAGTTTTGACCTGCAGCTCTGAAATTGTGGGGATGATAGCAAGCCTAGTTAGGAGAGGGGAAAAAAGGAAAGCCTACAGATGTAAGAAAGACAAGAAAAGCAAAGCAAGTGTGATATAAAGGGATCAGCAATGTTTACTTGAATTCCAAAGGGATGCTGTTTCTGTTCTTCAGAAGCGAGTTGCCTTTGGCTCCTGCAAACCTTTGGAGAATGTTTTCTTTGAACGTGTCAGCAGTGACAAATGTTTGGAGCTGCCATGCTAGATCAGACAGTCGCTAGAACATAGCTTGCACCCAATACATGGGGAAAATGTATATGGAGCTTACGGGAGGCAAAGTTAGAAACAATTTGACCTTCGGAAGATCTCAGGCAAGTCAAAGCATAGGGACTGTCATAATTTTGTAAGCTGAATTTTGAGGTGCCTGCAAGAATGAAGTATCAAAGTACTGTGATTCTGGACAATCTGCTATAAAAGTGAGTAGGATACATGCACAAGAACAGGTGAAATCTGTTGCTCACTACTGAGGAAATTTTTATTACTGTTTTATAATTTCAAAAAGAAGAAACTGAGCAAGTACTAAGGACAATTTTCAAACAAATAAATGTTTAAATAGGTTTATGAATTCAGTCACAATTGAAAAATTTATATATAAAAGTGGTAATCATGCACACACACACGCATGACAATTTAAAGGCATTAGAGGAGTGAGGAAGAGTGAAAAAAAAGAATTCTTATCCTAAGAAACACCCTCCCACGTTCACATTTCTGCTGATGGAGGAAGAATATGAACCTCAGATTGTATGTGCTACTCTACTGCTTTGTAAAAGATAAATTTTGCAGTAAGCATCCATCCCAGCGTCAGCTTGTAAATAAACAAGCACAAGACTGAATTATATTGTGCCCAGATCCTGTAACTATGATGAGTGAAGAGTAACTGATTTCTCTGTCATTTCTGTATGAATGAAACTTTGCCCCATGGTCCGGAAGTGGTTTACCCCATACCCGTGATGATAGCTATAATATGTGATGTGTGCACATGGCTTTTGTGAGCAGCACATTCTTTATTAGTTTGTATGAGAGCTGGCTAGCTGGAGGAAAAAAACCCAAAATCAAACAAATAAACAAACCCCAGAAAAATAAAAAGACAAGGTCGTATGTCTCCAATGTTCTTGGTAAGTAAGACTTTCACACTCATAAAAAGGGAAGCTTGTCTCCACTCAGTGGCAAAACATTCTCCTTTGGCAGTAAGGATGCAGTCCCATGTCAGAAGGCAGCAGTAGGGTACAACAGGGGACATACAGTTTCCACAGTGGGAGGCCTGCTGGCATCTGTGATGGAAAAAACATGGCCATCAGTCTTCCTGGTGAACGACTAAGGAAACTGATGACTGCAATCAATTTGTGATTTCTTCCATCCAGACAAGAAGGATCATTTTCCTAACTGTCTGCTGTGCCCAGAATGTACGAGAGTAATTTTGGGTACCTTATTCCTGGGAGAAAGTGCAGTATGACTTCGCAGCCAGCACTGTGCACAGTAATCATGAAATTCATTGTCCATGTCATAATTCATATTTTATTGAAGAAAGCCCTAAAATGTAAAGTGTTGGTTGATTATGGGTAACAAATTCATGTTAGATGTCCATAATTAATTACAATAAAATATTAAAAGAGTTTTACAGTCTAGCAAAACCAGGATAAAAATATAGAGCCACATACTTTTGATTTATTTGCTTCAATTTCCCTTTCTGTACATTAAAAATGTATATAGAAGCTGACATCTCAGTTGCATAGGATATCAAGCCACTTTATTTTTCGAGAAACACCAACCTAAGTACAAGTGGTTTGCCAAGTCACAAAGAGTCACCCCCAATAAACTACATGTAACTGAGTCACACTCATGTTCCGTCCTTACATAATAAAATTTAGAATCCTTATTAGAAAAAAATATTTCTGTCTAGCACTTGGTGATAAACTACATTGTAGAAGTCTCTCGAAAAAGATAGAAATAAGTCACTTAATAAAGTCTAAATCATTCCTTAGGTTAGCTAATAGAAGCACCCGTGGTTATAAAATTAATCAGTCTCTGCTATTACAGCAAATTGGTGAAGATTGTATTGACACATCTTCATCTACATGTCTCATCAGAGGTGTCCGTGCCATTTAGCTACAAAACCCTGGAGGCTTTACTCTGCACACAATCTTATAATACTTCAATTAAGGGACACCAAGCTGCCAGCCAGACAGCAGAGCATTTATTTCTTGATGACTCCTTAAGTTGTGCCACAGGCCTATCATTAACAGAATATTTTTCACAGCATGTTGCAAAGATCCTCATGCCATTAAAAGGAATTGAAAAAGCATCAATTTGTTGTTTCCACCTAACACAGATATTTTTCATTGCTGGAACAGCCATTAAAAACAATCTGTTTTATTGCATTCTGAAAAGATCACAGGAAGTACACATTGTGATTTATTTTAAGTATGACATTAGTATTAAAAGCATAGTGAATCTGAAGTATTTGAAATAAATACTTCAGAAAACAAGTTTTAAATATACTACCTTAAAAAACTTGCTGAAAAATCCTTTGCCATAATTTCATATGAGACCTTCAGGGATTCTTAAAAGCCCTTGAGGAGAACTTCCCTTTTTGAGAGAAAAAAAGGCCCTTTTTGGCTGCATGATATTCAGAATCAACAACAAAAAAAAAAAAAACTTATAATGGATGCAAACTGAAAAGTGAATTTTTGTCTCCATATTACTCCTATGGCTGTGACCTTTCCTCAAGGTGGGATAATAAAGCCTCTATGCCAGGGCACAGGAAGCTTTACATGAAATATAATAAGTATATTGAATAAATTATGCTCTAACAATGTATAACCAATCTGCACAGGGACTCACACATTGCTCACCTACTTGAAGTACCTCAATAATAGGAAAAAAAGAGGTCCTCAAAGGCAGCAAAGTCTCCAAGTGCCTACATTTCCTTAGACACCAAGGAATTGCTAATACGTCTGCCAATATAGGTAACCTTACTGGCCTGTTGTGTGCCTAACCTCTCGGTAATGTGGAGATCAGCAAGCCCACACTGATCACTCCTGCAAACCCTCATCTAGGGCTCATTCCCAGGCCTGCCTCTTCCCTGGACATGACTCAAGATGTTAGGGTCTAGCTCAGTGATATGTACTGCATTCAGCTCTCGGGCCCCCAGCATGAGAAAGACATGGACCTCTTGGAGTGAGTCCAGAGGAGGGTGATGAAAATTATCAGAGGGCTGGAGTACCTCTGTTATGAAGACAGGTTGAGAGTTAGGGTTGTTCAGCCTCAAGAAAAGAAGGCTCTGGGGATGCCTTATAGCAGCTTCCAGTAATCAAAGGGGGCCTGTAAGAAATATGGAGAGAGATTTCTGACAAAGATATGTAGGGGTAGGACAAGGGGGATTGGTTTTAAACAGAAAGAGGGTAGGTTTATGTTAGATACTAGAAAGAAATTCTTTACTGTTATGTTGCCCAGAGAAGCTGTGGATGTTCCATCCCTGGAAGTGTTCAAGGCCAGGTTGTACAGAACCTTGATCAACTTGGTCTAGTGGAAGGTGTCCCTGCCTACAACAGGGGAGTTGGAACTAGGTGATCTTCAAGGTCCCTTCCAACCTAAAAGTATGATTCTATATGCTCAGTTTTACTGAATTGTTAAGTGAATGGGGCTTTCTTTTCTTTTCTCATCACGAACTTCAGCAGCACAAGTAGAAGTTAAAGCAAACCTGGCCAAAAAAATAATTAGCTAGTTTTTAGCCAGATCAGTCCTGTAAAGGTCAGTGTATGGCTCCACAACTGAGTGGGCTGACATAGACCAGGGCAGGCTGAGAAGGCAGGAACAAACAACATGGAGCAGAGCAGAACAGGAATCTTTTCACAGGAATGGTGACAAATTAAATTATCTTCTCATGGAATTTCACTGCTGGTACGTTCTTGAGTTAGAGATGGTTAAGTAAAAAATAGCGTATCCTGATTCTTGCAAAAAGTTTGCTTCCTGAGCATGTCTAATATACAGAAAAGAAAAGTAGCACTGGAAAGTGTTTATCTCACAAATGATTCCTCAAATGGACATTTCAGTAAAATGTTTATTTAATATAGACCATAATGCAATCAATTATATTAGCCACTGGTTTATCTGGCCTTAATCTCGAACCTGGAATCACAACTCATGTGAGTAATCCCACTGAATAAAATACAATTCTTAACATGATTAAAATCTGCTTCCTTAAGCAAAAACTTCTAGCATTAAGCCCCTTATTTGTAGTAAGTTGTTTTGGGATGAGCCATTAACAAGAGACATCTTCATTTTAAATCAGCACTGAACTATCATGATAATATACAAGAGAGAGAGGGATATTAAATTATTTGGCCTGCTGCTATCATTCATAAATGTGAATTTCCAAAAATATATTGAAAGATGCAGCATTTGCAATTTCTTCTCGTCTCCAATTATTTATTTAAAACTAACATGTATGGTAAGTGCAAATTTTGGGGAAAAAAAATACCTTATACAACAAGAGCCAGATTCTATAGCTCTAATTCATGTGAATAGTCTTGCTTGTGTGAATGGTCCCATTGGTTTCAATAGACTATTCACACCATTTCACTGGGATTATTCACATACATAATACCCTATGGCATTTGGGATGAAAGGCACTATATAAATGTAAACTATTATAAAAATATTAATAATACGCATTTTTAGCTACAGCAAAATATGCATTTATCCTGGTAGTCATTACAGCCGATAAGGTAAATCATGCTTGAGTGAAGAAAGTCCTATTATACATTCAAAACACTTATTTAACTGTGCTACTAATAAGTAGGTTTTTTGTAAAAATACAAATACACATCTACATGAATATAAATACAACATGCATTTATGAAGAAGTTTCTGAGACCTTTCAGGTAAATACTAGTTATGTTTTCTTATTCCATAAAGGCAATTTATTTTCTTTTTTCTTTTTACAATAAACAAAATACAAAGGTCCAAATTCATCTCTGCAGTAGATCTATTGACTTCAGTAGGGTTTTACCAAAACCAGGAAGGCAATTTTGCACTAAGGGTATCACAAAAAACTTTACTGCCAGCCATTTAAATGGCCAATTTGCAATGTGTTGTGTGCAAGCAGTCCTTGGAAACCAGCATGATTCAGAGGTGCTCAATTGTGCATTAGGCAACATTCAATGCTTCTAATGCCAAAACTCAGAAATCTACAGTTGTGGTAAATCCACAAAAATTCATGGATATCAGTCATAGATTGCAGTAATAATAATAATTAACAAAAATTGACAGACAGGTTACATCTGAAGAATCTTTTCCTAGTAAAATAGCGTGTTAAAAAAACTGTGGGGGCACAATCACAGCCACTGTGACTCTGCAGTCTTCAATTCAAAGTCAGCCAACTCCTGAACAAAAAAAAAGGGGAGAGAAAGCATGTGAGTGATGTACAGTTTTGTGCCTCCCAAACCAATAGCTGCGCAGTGAATTAACACATAATCTAGGAAATCAATCACTGTCAGGGAAACAGTCTGCTAATTTATTAGTTTGTTATTATTCTGTTTTCTTATTTATTTATTTCTTGCCAATTCTTCAAGATGCTGAGTAATGGAGTGAGTATAATGCAAATCCCAGTGGTGCCTCTTTTGGGTTAAGAGGAAGGCCTTTTTAGGTAACCTAGCATAATGAAATCCTGTGTTTGTGCTAGATGGGGCAGCTCCTCCACTCTTCTGCCCCTCTTCCCACTTCTTATTCACTCTGCACAGGAGACAAAACTTGTCACTGATGATGAGAGTGGTGGTTCAGCCTTCAAACCTGTCCTCCAGACAGAGTGCTGTGCGCTGTCACATCCATTGTGGATCTCTTGGGCTCAACACTTCCAACAGTGTATTTCATTTATGTGTTTTTAATGTCCCTCTGCATTGTCTTTTGACCAATGTGGATTTGCAAAGACAAGAAAACAAAGGATATGAAGGGTAGGTTGACATTACCATACAAAGAAGGCAGGACAGAGGTTTGACTGTCTGGGGCCTTGTATGACTCCCATGTGTAAGTTGACAATATAACTTCAATGGTGAGGAGGTCTGAAAGAGGTACCAGTCCCAGGCACACACAGCCTGTGCACAAAGGACAAACTGGTGGAGGAACCTGCAGCCACACCGTAGGTGGACCACCTAGATTGGTGTCTGAGTGTGTATCTTCAACTTTGCTTCCAGTAAGAGGGAAACTTCAAGTATAATGATGTGTCCAAATACATGCTGCATTATTCCATGTATACGCATAAGGCAAATTTGCACCCAAGAGAAGCCCTCCTGTTCACTATATCGACACAATCAATGGAGGTCTTAACCTTCTCACTTCATTGTTGCTAGTCCCACTGCTGGCGCTGGTACAGTGATGGCACCAGATGATTTTCACATTGTGATGCTCTACTTCTTTCTGAAATGCTCTATCCCATGTGTCAGACTTGAGAAGACAGAAGCAATGCACAAAGGTGAGAAAGGAAAAGCAGAAACTTAGCCCTGATAGATGCCCTACCATGTATCTCAGTCCCTGTCACATTCCTCTCTGCATTTTTCAGTTATTCGGCTTTCCAAAGCGAATAATAAACGTTGACCTGAATCAGAGCTACACTGGAATGAACCAGAAGCACGCTGACTCCTATCCCTTGATTTGTCTCTTTTTTTTTGGCTTGCCTTTATTTTCTCCTTCCTCAGGTGAATTTCTTCATCTCATCTCTACATTTTTTCTTTCACTTCTTCAGCTCAGAAAAAAAAAAACAACCCACAACCCAAAGAAGTGCAGTTTTCTAGTGAGTATCCCGCAATAAAATTTAGCGGTCCCTGGGACGACGACTCTTTCCCCTTCTGCATTTTGCAGTGTGTCCTGAAATGGGCAAAGTTAACACGAGGACCAAAAATTAACAGAGATGACAACAAATTGCACAGCCTAGAGAAGAGAAAGCAAATCTAATCTAGTGGTTTGGATTTCATACGGTTTCAGCCTGGGACATAGTAACCAGGGAAAGGCAGCTGGATACCTGAGGGCCATCAGGCCACGGGAAGAAACGAGAGGGAAAGTAGAAACTGTACTTTGTACTATCAGTCACAAAGGTAAAAAAGGAACTGTACTTTTGTACTGTTAGACCCTACTTAAAGTCCAGGCAGTCTTCAGTCTCTCAGAAAGATCAAGCAGATCCATTCCAGCGGTTTCAAAAGGGCCCATGAAGGTCTGGTACTTTCATCAGCATCAGCGCCTGACCGGGGTTAAGCTCGGCATCGCAGAGCTTCAACTCGGAGCAGCAACAGGCACCGAGAGAGCCTCAAGTCCTCGACAGCGCTTGCCCAGGGGCCGGCAGTTCAGCGGATGCGAGCAGCTTACTCGCAGGGGGCAGCGTCAGGGGAGGCGGCACCGGCCCTGACTGGGGAAAAACTGCCCCGGGGAGCGCGGCGAACAGGGGGGGCTCGAGGCAGTTTGCGCGGGCTCGAGGCAGTTCACATGGGCGGGTGAGCGGGATGGTGAGCACCCGCCGTATGACCCGGGCTCGGTCTGGGAGCTCTGCTCTGTCTGCCGCGGCGGCGGTCAGTGTGGGCACACAGACAGCGCCGATGGGAGGGGAGGATGCGGTGCAGAGCTCGGGGAGCAGCGAGCGCCCGCACTGCTCTGCTGAGGGGAGGGTGCGCCATGGGCGGGGCTGCACTCGGCGCTCCCCGGTGG
>JAOEHX010022205.1:3269-21240 GCA_025448015.1 Bolborhynchus lineola
GCGGTCTGTAACAGATCCCCACAATAATGTCTCCCATCGCTGTTCTCCCTTTAACCCTGACCCACAAACTCTCTGTCGACTGCTCACCCATCCCCAGGCAGAGTCCCATACTCTCCAGCCTATCCCTAACATAAATACCAACTCCCCCTCCCCGCCTACCAGGCCTGTCTTTCCTAAAGAGCCTGTGACCTTCCATTCCAGCACTCCAGTCATAGGAGCCATCCCACCATGGTTCTGTGGTGCCTATGATATCACAGCCCCGTAGGCGTGCACACATCTCTAATTCCTCGTGTGTTTCCCATGCTATGGGCATTTATCTCTACATTGCTCCGAGTGCTCACTGTAGGTGCTGACAAGTCACTGGGTGTGCTGGGATGGAACGATGCCCCCCTCCCCCAACACATCAGTTTAAAGCCTCCTTGACCAGCCTGGCAGCCTCCTACCAAATCCACTCTTCTCTTTGTCAGACCAGCTCCACCAGCCCCCAGCAGACCTGGCCCACTAAATGGAGTCCCATGGTCAGGGTACCCAAACCCCTGACTATGGCACCACCCTTCGAACCATTTATTAACCTGGCCAATCCTCCTCGCCTTTTTAAGGTCCTGCCCTGTATCCTGGAGAACTGAGGAAAAGACAATCTGAGCTCCAGAGCCCCTGACCACCTCTCCCAGAGCTCTGTAGTCCTCCTTTATGTTCTCTGGGCTACTGCTCTCTATATCAGTAGCACCCACACGGATCACTAGAAGCGGGTAATAGTCAGTGGGATCGACCAGAGCAGGCAGCTTCTCTGCAACATCCCTGATCCGAGCCCCTGGAAGGCAACACACCTCCCTTGAGACCCATCAGGCCGACAGATGGGCGCCTCTGTTCCTTTCAGAGTAGAGCCCCCTGCTACCACAGCCCGCTGCTTTTTCCTGGCAGCACCAGCAGTGACCTTCTTTACCAGCGCATCAGCCGTAGTTCCTGGTGGGAGCATGGTTCCTCCTCAGTCCCCTGCAGGACAGCAAAGCGGTTCTGGGTGGGGACAACAGATTTAGGAGGAAGCCCCTTGCTTTTAATTGTCCTCTTCCTCCTTTTTTTTGTTAGCCTTTTCTGTTACCATTTCCCAGCTTCCTGGGTTAGCGGCCGCTTCCTGCATGGGCGACATTCAACGCTTGAGGCCCCTGCACAGTCTGGTCCAAGCTGGAACATTATTTTTAGATCTGTGAGGCTTCCAAGATTTCTTACTCCCTTCTCCCTGCCTTTGGAGGCCCTTCACTATTGTCTTCAAATGTTATTTCTGAGCAGAAGGCTTTGCCTGTTTAAGATTTGCACTCTTGCAATAGAACAGAGAAAAGTGAGTGCATCTGCCGAGTAAGTCCTGTGGTGGTCTCCCAAGACTCCTACTGATCAAAGAGACCTTGACTAAAGCAGAACAGAAACATTTGAAACCCCAGGTAGAGAACTAAAGGTTCACCAGAATTTTGAGCTCTTAAAGCTGTACCTAATTCTGTCTTAGTCAGCAATTGCTACTTGGTATTTGGAGCTGTTACTAATGAGAGCTGCCCTGAAACCAGGGCACCAAGGGCAGAAAGTAAGGCCCTGCAAGAGGAGTGCTTCTACACCATCCCTGTGCTGCTCCTGTAGCTCATCACAGGGAGAAAGCCAGCCCAGCTCTGCCAAAATACATGTAACAACAGCCTGGAGGTTCCTCTCTGCTGCTGTGTAGTGAGGCTTGCTACCAAAACCTGGGCAGAAAGCCTGGTTTGTAGGTGCTTGTATAATTCCAGTAATTGATCTTTGGTCAAAGGAAAATGAGTCACGGTCCTGTTGATGAAAGTTATGTCTTTTCTGGCCTTGTAACAAGTAGTAACAAGTCCTTGAATGGGAACAGGGAAGAACTGGAACCTGCCACAGAGAGCTGGTGGAAGCAGGGGGAATGTGCCTCTTCAGTGTGCACTATAGTGTTGCAAGGTGCAAGATGAGGGTGCTAAGCCCTCATCTCCCAGTTCTCCTGGCTAGCAGCAGCCTGCTGCTTGGAGGACTGCAGGAGTTTGATTTCAGGCTGATGGTGGTTGGAAGCCTTGTCACCTGCTCCATGAGAAGAGGTGGGATAATCTCCTGGTTATTTCTGATCTGCTGTAATGCTCTTCCTCTCTCCTCAATAGATGCCGCCTCCCTATGAGCATGCTCTGAGGCATCCTCCAGCTTTCTCAGGAGAAGTGATAAGTTCAGAAACCTTGGACAGATGTGGCGTGCCAGACCATTTCCAGGCCCCTCTTGGCTACCAAACTCAGCGAAACACAGCTGTGTGAGGCCTCAGTGTGCTGCTGCTTCCCATGGTGTCAGTGACAGAAGTGCCTGTGACATTGTTCTCATCTGCAGGGAATGGCAAAACGTCAGACCTTTGCCCAGGTTTGCCATCAGCTGAGACACAGGCAGGTCAGACCTGGCCAGCAGACATCCCTCCTGCAGCACAAAGACAACCACGGAGCTACTGCCAGGCAGAGCAACCAGGGATGTGTGCTCGTTCTTCAGTGGCAAACATACTGTTACCAAAAGCTGAGAGACCAGCTGCTTGCTTCTACACAAGAGGCAAAGCCAAGGTGAAGGTCTACTCAGCCAGAACTCCTCAGGTAGCTGGCATATTGCACCTCTGTGAGGCAAGCACTGTCAGTTGTACGAAGGATCAGACCTCAGACAGGCACCGTGCTGTGCTACACTTGTTTCTTAGCTTATGAAATGTTTTACTCTGTCGGTGTATTGGCTATGAGGTGGGAATCCTCACCTGAGAGCAACAGAACAGGTCAGGATCAGAGTACTGCTGTGTGCTCCTGCAGCAATGGTCCTCTGTGACCAACAGTGATTTCTGTACGGGCTTCAGATAAAGATTTGGAGAGGCTCCAGGAGTTGTGTTAGCTGCTGTATGCATATACCAGCCACAAAGATGAACTGTGTGACTCGGAAAGGACAAAAACGCAGCCAAAATAGCTGGTGAACTATGAACCATGGGGAATGTAAAGCAAAGGTGGACATGTGTGGCTGACCTAACCTAGTTATCTTCTGCAGAGCAGACAATCTAACGGTGTCCGTACTGGTGTCCTTACACCACCAATTTTGATAACCTGTTTTCTACTGCAGAGCCAATGTTTCAAATTGTTTACAAACCTGTAGATAAAATGAGATCAGTCTGGCCACAAGGTACTGGGGCTCCTTTCTTTTGAGCAATGGAAGCTCAAAAAATGTCAGGGAATGACTCAGGGGAAGACAAAAAGGATGTCTTCTAGATTATGGCCTTATGCTACACCTCCAGCAGCTGAGCTTCAAATACCACCCCAGGCCTGTGCATCCTCCCAGGCACTCGACAATTAGTCATGAGTTAGCTTTACAACTGTGAACTTGCCTCTCGTGGCGAGTAAATGGTATATGAGTTATATCCAGATATCCGAGTTAATCATTGGGATGAGCAGAAGGAAACATCTACCTTCCTGGGATGCAGTTTGGTGCAAAAGGATTACTTCTGCAGTATTTTGAATTAAGTTGCAAATACAACAGTAATGTCTAATAATGAGCAAAAATAGAGGGAATTAGTGGGATAAGTAGTGACCTAAGAGGGCTTGTAGATAGAACTCATCCAGTGGCACAATGGAACAGGTTCCCCAGAGGAAGGTAGTTCTAGATGGTAAATGAACAGAAGTAACACATTCCTTGAACAGCCAAAGCCTTCAGCATCCCCACAGCATTTATTAAACACTCTTAGAAATGCCTGTAGGTAATCTCAGTGCCTGAGCACTGCCAATGTGTGCTTTAGGAGCAAGAAAACAAAGTCCTAAACTGGTACCTTCAGAGCTGGGATATTCTTGTCCTGATGTCGGTCCAGCTGTAGTGGTCTGTCCCAGTCACTCCTTCCCATCCATCCTTGAGTGAAGGCTCAGAGCATGGTGACCAGTTTAAATTCTCCTACTTCTGTGGTAGGGATAACACTGATAAAGGTTTTATAAAGAACTGCTCCTTTGGGTAGCTGACAGATCACTTCTCTGCTCTCACTGCTGCGGGGCAGAGGGATGTAGACCTCTTTGGTGTATCTCACAATCCCATCCTCCAGAGCATAAAGTGTCTTGTTACGGCCCATCCCCACCTGGAAGAGGATGAGGAGTGTTAGGAAGGAAATGCTGGAGGTCCACCACTAAAGCAGACCTGGTAATTGTTCTGCCTCATTTGATATGCTGGTTTCAACAGCATCTGTTGCTTTGTATTTTAAAACAAAACCGCACTAGCTGCTTCCAGCAATCAGTATGCAATGGTGCTCATTATGAGGGAGGAGGTCCCGATTCTACCCTGAAGCACAAGCATCCAGTTAGCTTGCAAAAGGGGATATCCACAACTTTCAGACCCTTTCCCAAGTCACACAGGCAAGAGTGTGACCCAGAGAAGGCTCTCTGACCAAGAAATACCAGGTCATAAAACTCCATTTCAGGATTACATAGAATATAGGGAAGAGCATTAAGAATGAGCTTGAGAGGAGGCATCAAGTATGGGACTGCTGTTCTCTGAGAACCAAGGAAGAGATAGAAAATAACTTACGTAAGCACCTGGATGCCAGCGTATCAACCGCTGTGTAGCCAAAATGTTGCCTGCATGCACAAAGGCACCTGCAACAGAGTGAGAGTCAGGCTGCAGAGAAGACATTGCTCCCCAGAACACAAGTGGTTTTAGGACTTACAAATCTCAGCTTTTGGTGGGAATTTTCTAAGCGAAAAGGAACTTGAAATGCTAAAAGCATCTAACCAAAAATGCTGTTAACAGGAAATAAAGGGCAATTGATGCACAACGGCAAAAAGCAATGTTAAGTCTTTGAAAACATTCCTTCGGGGTGCAAAGCATTTTCTGGTTGCTGAAAGTACTTATTACCTTTTACATCAATGTTTTCATCAGCAAAGGTAATAATTATAAGCACTCAGCTGCATGAACCTGTACTTTGGCTTCTGCTAAGCCTCATAATTCTCCCCTTTGTGAACATCTCAAATAGCCAGCTTTCCAATGCAGCCTGGGGGCAAGTGTCCCTCTGCCTGCCCTCCTCCCAGGAGTTCCAGTATGTTTTCTGTAGGCAATTTTGGCTGGCTCACCCTGCCCTCCCACAAACCACCCTTGAGCACGAGGTTTCACTGAACCTCCCCTTCCCTTTCTCTTGGAAGAGCGCCCTGGCCACCTCCTGCTGCAACCAGTACTGGGGGGAAGCCATGAGGAACCCAGCTCAGCAGACACTCAGACCTACCTTCTGATTTCTTGAACCCGTAGCGCTTCCCGGGGCTGCGGCCACCCAGATTTTTTGAGCTGCCCCCACTTTTCTTAGAAGCACATCTGATGGCAACCAGGCTTGGCTGGGGAGCTGTTAGAACTGGGTTTGAAGCAAGAACAATAACACCAGCTGGAAAAAGCTATTATACACACTTTCTTTCTTTCAGATTTAATGGTGATCAGTCAAGAGAGGGTTTAAAACTAAAAGTAAAAGAAAGTCTGGAGGGAAAAATAATGTATTGCCAAGAGAAAGCAAACTTTGATCACCATGGCCTAGATCTAAATGCTTAGGCATTTAAGAAGCTACAAAGAGGCTACATCTCAAGTGCTGCTGCTGCCACCCAGGGAAGAATGATCTCAGCAATGATGTTAAAGGACGTGCACAAACTCAGGTACAGATGTTCCTGGCAGCTGTGGATTGGCCTGACATTGCTTGGAGAAGAGGTAAGCTGTGATCTCTGTTTCAGTTTCCCCTTTCATCCAACGGTATTTACTTACACAGGAACATTTTGCAATCTTACAAGTGAGAAGAGTCCAGGATGATGCACAAGCAGATATTCACAACAGATACTGCCAGCAGCAATCTGAGGAGTATCAAGGACTATAGATCCCTGGGAGTGGTATGAAGGGACTGGAGCACAGGGAATTTTTCATCCATTCTCCCAGTTGAAGCCTGCAGGGCTATGATCCTACTAAGATCACAGAGACATGGTGGGATGGCTCCTATGGCTGGAGTTTTGCAATGGAAGGATACAGGCTCTTCAGGAGGATTTATCTCCAGGAAGGACAGGGAGGGGAGGCAAAGTGGTGTCACCTTCTATGTCACTGATGAGCTGGAGGCCATTGAGCTCTGCTTGGGCATGGATGAGGGGCCAACCAAGAGAAGACTAAGTGGATGAGGTTGTCTGGATACAGACTGGCGCAGCCTCACGTTCACAAGCCCTGGTCCTTGTAAGGAACTTCAACCACTCTGATGTCTGTTGGAGGCAACACAGCAGGACAGGAGCAATCCAGGAGAGTACTGGAATACGCTGATGATAACATCCTTTTCTAAGTGATAAACTGATAGGGGAGCCAACGAGGAGAGGTGCTGGGCTGGACTTTATCCTCGCCGACAGGGAGGGGTTGGTGGGCAATGTGAAGCTCAAGGGCAGCCTTGGCTGCAGTGACTACGAAATGGTGAAGATCCTTAGGGTAGTGAGGAAGGCAGGCAGCAACCTCACTGCCCTGGACTTGTACCTGGGCAACAAGAAAAGCTTCAATAAGCACACTGGGGATAAAAGGAAAACAAGGGAAAATGTGGGCCCCCTCCAGAAGGAAATGGGAGACCTGGGGCATGAAGAAGGCTGAGGTCTTTAGCAGCAAGAGCTCCATCCACACCACCCAAGTCACAGAAGGCAAAGGCAGGGACTGGGAGAATGGAGAACCACCCGCTGCAGCAGATCAAGTTCAAGACCATAGAACCTGATGAGATGCATCCATGGGTCCTGATCGTGGATGAAGTCATTATCCATCATATCTGAGAAGATGTGGCAGCCTGGTGAAATTCCTGATGACTGGAAAAGGGGAAACATAACCTCTATTTTTAAAAAGAGAAAAAAGGAAGACCCAGGGAACTACAGACTGGCCAGGATCACCTCGGTGCCCAGCGAGTGCGTGGAGCAGATCCTCCTAAAGCTCTGCTAAAGCACATGAACAATAAGGCCATTCAGCATGAATTCACTAAGGGCAAACTGTGCCTGACAAATACGGTGGCCTTCTGCGATGGGTCAGTAGTGCTGGTGGATCAGGGAAGAGCGACTGCCATCATCCACCTGGACTTGTGCAAGGCATCTGACACTGCCCCACATGACATCCTTGTCTCTAATTAGAGAGACATGGATTACTTGGTGGATCCACAGATAGACAAATTTGAGAGGTGGCCAAGTGTGTCCTTGACTACCCAATTGTGATGACCCACTAAAAAATCACTAGGGCATTCTGGCCTTTAACTCTTGTCTTTTAACTCTTTGTCTTTTAATTGACACGGATCACCTTTTCATATCTCACAGTGATTAAAAAAGGGTATTTTTAAAGCTTCCTCACTATGGCACACCCTGAAGAGACAGCAGCACCCCTTGCCGATTTCTACCTAACACACATGAATACTGTTTCTCTAAAGATATTTTTTCCACCTTGAAGGCACTCAAGCAGCAGCACAGAGACATTCCTCATCCCTGGAGGTTTCTTAATGCATAAAGCCCTCAGCACTTCAGACCCTGCTTTCAGCACACTGTACTCTAAACCCCCTCAGATGATTTAACCCCCTTCCAGCATGGATAACCCCGCTATGTGGCGCCTGAAACCCGCCCATTTCACCACAGCACCCTGAGGTAAAAAGCGAAGAGTTCGACCCCGAGACAACGGCAGCAACCTCCCACGGGGTACATCCCCATCCCTTCCCGTCCAAAACCTCCCACCCTGTGAAGGGGCTGAAGATGGAGGCGAAGGTAAACCCCTCACTCACACAACCTCCGCACCGCCGCCATTTTGTCTACCACCGTCTTCTTCCCGTTTCCGGCGGGAGGGCGGGAAGCGCGAGCGCCGAGCATTCCCCTCAGGGTACCTCAGGTAGAAGGCGGGATGGCGGAAGGCGGCGGGAGCTCTGAGGGGAGCGATGAGGAGCGGTTGCCTACTTTAGCCTCCTTGCTGCGGGCTTCGCCATCGCCGCCTTGCGATTTGAGTCGCTGGCGGTCCTCCTCTGCCGTCCCTAAAGCTGGAAGCGAGGAAGAGGTAGTTATGGTAGTGAGCAGTGGGAGCGGCGGCGATGATGATGATGATGAGGAGGAGGAGGAGGAGGAGGTGGTGGTGGTTCCTCTGTCTGAGAGGATCAAAAGGAGGATGGAAATGAGGAATACGGGTTTTGAAGTGTCTTGTAGCAACCAAAGGAACACACAAGGTGGTGAGGGACCTTCCTTGTGCCCGCTGCCGGCCTCTCAGTCTGACTCCACAGCTCAGCCTAATATGCCCGTGATAAGTGGAGCAAGCCCAGAGGTGTCACCACTTCCGAAGAAGGTAAACCACAGTCAGAAGGAAAGGGAGGCACCGTGCCAGTCGTGGCAGAGGAGGAAGGAGCGAGAAGCACTGAGGAGGCAAAAAGAGGAGGAAAAAGAGAGGAAAAGGGCCCTTGCCAAGGTGCTGAAAGCTCAGCGGCCAGGAGAGTGCCAGAAATACATAACAGTGGTGCTAGATTCAGGTACTTGTCCTCACACAGCCTGTGCCTGCCTTATGTTTCCTGTTGTCTCCTCTGCGTGGAGGCCTGACCAGTGCACCGATCTCAGTTCTGTTGCAGGTAGAAGGTGGTGGACAGGTCCTTAGTGCTCTGCAGGCTGCAAATTATTCCTGTGTGGTTGAGAATCAGGCTGTTCCCTGCAGTATCACCTGGAGGAGGAAGACCGTGTCACCTCAGGTGTGCAAGCCAAATCTCCATGTTCTTTCCCTTTCCTTCCTCTGTAATTTGCACTTCTTAGTAATTGTATTTAGTAAACACCCTCTAATCCTCTCCTGCTTCAGAGGTCTGAGTGGGAGCACTGGTTGGCGTGAATGATAAGCAGGCTGTTGCTCTGGCTGTTTTTCTGTCTGAACAGATGGGAGAAGGAGATGAATGGACAGAAGAACCAAATGTCCTGGTTCTGCTTCGCTTGGAGGAGTTTTTGTCCATGGTTCACAACTACAACCAAGTGAGAATGCTTATAACTTTTGTGCTTTCGAACATGCTGTGCTCTGGGGGTGATGTTCATCATTCTCTTCACTGCAGGAAGGTTTTGATGTGGGATGGAACCATGGTTTCGTGAGTTAATGGACCAAAGCCAGTAGGGTTGTATAATGCAAAGTTGTGACAAACTGTCATTCTGACAAACATTGTCAGCTCAGATGGGGTTATTTTCTATTTCTTTACGCCAGATCAAATATTGCCTGCTTGCAGCATGAACAGACTTTCTCATCTGCAGAATCAGAGCCATAGCTGCTGCACTTGTGTGTGTACCTCAGAATGGTTTAACTCCTGTTTTCTGTTCATCTTTGCAGGAGGTCAGGGGTTGTATGGAAGGACAGCAGGAGACCCTACAGACCTATGTAGCTCGTGTGATGGAGAAAATGCCTGGGAAAATTCTGGCACTGGCAGTTGCTGAAGTAGACAATTACTTCAGGTTAAACTTTTTTCCTTCCAAACTTTTCTGTGTTATCTTTGGTCTTGAAAAATGCCATAGGTATTTACATTAATTCCTTCTAGCAAAGCCTGGAGCATAATAGGTATTCCCACTCAGAGCTGCTGCGCTATTTTGTCACACAGAAACAGAAGTAAAGGCCTGTCATCACAAAATGCCTGGGAAGAGCATGAGAACCTTGCCTCACTTCACTCTTCTTTGGTCTCTCAGACTTCAGTCAAAAAAGAGACAGCGACAAGCAGCAGCAAATGGAAGCCAAGATGAGGGACAAGGAAGACGGAGGAAAAGGGCAGTTGAGGAATCTGGCCTGGAGATAACCAGAATGGATGTGGAAGAAGTGAGTACTTTAAAGCAGGCATGCAGCCATCATCTCTTGTTCATTCAAAATGCTGTTTGAACGCTTCACCTACACCACCTTGGGAGGGAGGAATTCAGCTGCCTTTAGTCCACATGTTTGTGGACAGAGCTCTTTGTGTTTAGTTTCCCCTTCTCATGGACTGCCCTCCCATGGACTGTCTTGTTAACCTTGATTCTGATGTCAGTCTTGGTCAGCATCTCTCACCCTTGGTGGACTACTGGCAAAGCTGGGCTGGGTGGCTTGTGTGTAATGAGAGCTGTTGCTGAGGAGCTGCACAGCTGAAATAGTGCTAAACTGATACACACTGGCAGGAGACAGGCTGCCCCTAAATACTTCAGTGCCTTAAATTACCTGTTCCCAAAATGGGGAGAGAGGGAATGTTCTTGTCCTATAGCAAGTCACTGTGACACTTTTTATTTCAAGAGTGGGATTTGATGTGACAAGGTGAATTGTTGCATTCATTTCTAACAACGTTTACAGGCCTTGGTGGACCTGCAGCTGAGCAAACAAGTCCAGGTCAGCTTTTTTGAGAGCTGGGAGGAGCTTGGAGAATATGCCACTATGTTCACAAAATCTGTGGCTGAAGCACCCTTCAAGTGAGTAAGCAGATGATGTTTGGTCACCCCTTTGGATTGGCTGCACTTGCACACTTATCAGGAGGGGATAGCAGGTATGCAGCTGTACTTCACTGCAGCACATTGTAATGATCTTTAAAGGAGCAGGAGACAGAGCAGCTGTAGTGCAGTTCCCTCAGCATAGGGTTAGTTTGTGGGAACTGGGAAGGGGTGAGGACAGACCCTGGTTTCATGTTGGCATCTTAACGTTGAGCTCTTGTTCTTGGTCTGATTTTAGGGGCAGGAAGGGAATGCAAGTAGAGGTGGGCTCTTAGAGCACCAGCTTTTCTTCTTCAGTGTGTAATCAAGAGGAATGTTACTGAGAGTGAACCCTTTAGCTGTTTCCACCGATGACAGCAGCAATAGCTAAGAAAGCCATCTTGTGCAGTCTCACACAATCCTAGCATTCCTATCACAGCAGCTGTTGTATTTGACATCTCAGCCGTGAGAAGAGGGGAGATGTCATTAAAAATGACACGTAAAAGTGTTGTAGTATGTTTGACAGTCGGAAAGTGGATTCTTGTTTACCACTTTCCGTGTGTGTTGCCTAGTGTCAGGATTGCTCCCGAGCATAGGTTGTTTCTTTTTGAGTAGGAAATCTGGGTCGCAAACAAGGAAATGTAAAGAAAATACAGTCAAATTGTTAGCATTTACTTTGATGCCAGTGGTGTCTCTAACAGCAAAGGGTAAGAAACATCCCTCTGTCTCTGGTTATGTGACAACTGATGCAGGGATAGGATTTTCTTCATCTCTCATTGTCTCATTTGCTCCTCCATTCTTTGTTCTCTCCAGGCGAGAGCGGGAGAACACGGGGTTCTCCTTCTACTTAGAGAAGGCGTGGTGTGGAGGGGTGAAGGTGGATCGTTCCGGAAAGGGTCTCTTAGAAGTTTGGAAGAGACAGTTACAACAGTTTAATCGGGTCAGCCTGGAGATGGCTGAGGCTATTGTGTCTGCCTACCCTTCTCCTCAGCTTCTGAACCAGGTGAGGATGCCTAAGGAATAGTGAGCACTGTGTGCAGACAGCCAGCTAATGCAAGGAGTGGAAGACATAATTTATTTGCTATCAAATGTGACACAACAATTCTCTATTGAGCTGTTTAGTGAGGTGGAGAGGCCAGGTGAAAAACAAAAGTATATTGTGAACAAGGGTAGAGCAGCCATGGGTGAAAAGCTTTGATTATTCTTTTGAGCAGTGGATGCAAATGGCTTATACTGTTGCTCCTTTGTGTTGCTTGTAGGCCTATATCCAGTGCTCCTCTGAGCAGGAGCGGGAGAACATGCTGGCTAACATCACTGTGCGCCACGGTGACGGTGTGACAGCCACCTGCCGGAGGATCGGACCAGAGCTCTCCAGACGAGTCTATCTCCAGATGACTTCCCATGATCCTGATCTCTATTTGGATGTCAGTGGGTAGCTCCAGGGAATGGGGTTTTTACTGTTTGAGTATTCAGCTTCCTTCTGGGGAGAAGCGCTTAGATAACAGAATTATTGATCCCAGTTAAAAGACTTAAAAATACACTTGGACTTCACTGTAGCAGAAGAAAGTTGGATTAAATAGCTGAATGGCTGGAGTTTACACAAGAAATGAGGAAAGCATCTTCCCTACGAGCATGAGATGAACGTGGCTTACAGGAATGATAGTTCCTTTTATTTGTCTTCTTAGTAAATAAATAATTTGACTAATAATTTTGCTTTTTAATATGCACCCTGAATCTAGGCTGGTCTGTCATCTATTGAAAGGAATACTTTCCACTGCTCTCCTAAACTGCAAGGAGTTGCATTCTTTCTCCAGGGTGAAAAATCTTAATGCTAAAGCAACATGGTGCAGCCCCCCCAGCACCTGCTCTAATGAGGTGGAAGAGCTTTACCTCTCAAAGCAGACTCAGTTTTCTGCTGTGGCAGATGGGAATGAGTAAGACTAATTTTCAGATACAAATTTAGACAGCCCTGATTGAGTCTCCAGACAGCTTAATCTATCGAGGGTCTTGAAATCTGATTATATGTGCTGGAATTATGAGGACTGAACAGTTGGCAGTAAAAGCTTTCTTTTAATTAGATCAGGGAGCACACTTGCCCCTCTGAAGCCATTAGCACTTGTGAGCACACAAGGACACTTCAAGTCTTTTGTGACAGCAGCACTTACTGAGATGAGTGTTGAGAGTGAATTTTTAAACTGCATCTGATGTGAGGAAGTTACCCTTTGGAAATGTGTTGTCTTAGATGAAAAAATACTCTCCTGCCATGCTGGCTTCAGAGCTTCACTAGAAGCCTTTGCCTGACCAGCAGCACACTTCCGACCCAACCTGATACACCTGATCAGTCTAGCAGTTGGGAACTTGTAGCCCAGGAAGCCAACTGTGTTCTGGGGTGCATCAAAAGAAATGGCCAGCAGGTCAAGGGAGGGGCCCTCTGCTCTGGTGTGACTCTCCCTGCAGTCCTGCGTCCAGCTCTGGGACTCCAACACAGGAGGGACATGGAGCTGTTGGAGTGAATCCAGAGGAGGCCATGGAGATGCTGCAAGGGCTGGAGCAGCTCTGCTCTGGAGCCAGACTGAGAGAACTGGGCTGGTTCAGCCTGGAGAAGGTTCTGGGAAGACCTTACAGCAGCTCCCAGTGCCTAAAGGGGCTACAAGAAACCTGGAGAGGGGCTTTGGACAAGGGCCTGTAGGGACAGGACATGGGGAATGGCTTTAAACCAGAAGAGGGTAGATTTAGATTAAATAATAGGAAGAAATTCTTCACCATGAGGGTGCTGAGGCACTGGCACAGGGTGCCCAGCAGAGCTGTGGCTGCCCCATCCCTGGCAGTGTTCAAGGCCAGGCTGGATGGGGCTTTGAGCAACCTCCTCTATTGGAAGGTGTCCCTGCCTGTGGCAGGGGGTTGGAACTGGATAAGCTTTAAGGTCCCTTCCAACCCAAACCAGTCTGTGATTCTATGAACTTAAGTAGCAGGTTCCTGCCAGCTGTTGCAGGAGGAAATGTTGCTTTGAATATTGTTGAATTTTTTTTGCACATGAAAGAAGAGAGGGGAGCAATTCTGTGACTAATGTAGAATGTCTCAGTGGAGTTTGTAGCAGAGTTTCAGAGAATATTCATGCTTAAAAGTATGTGTACATCTCAGTACTTACACAGCCCTTAAGGATATGATAAACATCTGTTTGCTTTTCTCCGTAAGGAAATTATGAATAATTCACAGGCCTTTGCACAGGCGAGTTTTCTTTAGGTGCAAACTAAACCTTGCAGCAAGCCCTGAGGCAAAGTCCTTTTCTGCCTGGCTGCCTCAGCACCAACAGCTACTGCCAGCACCCTGATGCTGGGTCTCAGACACAAAACCAGCCTCCAGCCTGGCATCAAGCGTTCCCTCTGCTGCAGCTGCTCTGTTCGCACCAGCTGCTTCAATGTAGTTAGAAATCATTACTGTATGTACTTGGAAATAATGTGTGGCTGTTTCTAAAAGAGCTAATTGAAATTAAAACCACATTGGGAACATAAATATCCAGTTGAGACAAACTGCTGCGAAAATTGTTGTATTGAAAATTTTCATCTCCTTTTCACTAGTACATCAGCTTCTTCGCTCCAACATATGGCTGCACAGCCATCCTACACACTTGTAATTGGTCCTGCAGTAGGCCTTCATTATTATTCCCATACAGCCATATTATCAATTTTAGCACAAATAGAAATGAGAGCAAGGAATGGATATGTATTAAAAACCTTCCACCTCCAAGACACAGCTATAGCTACCTAGACAATGCAAAGGGTCTTTTCTTTTTCCACTCTTATAGATCGGCATCTTTCTGTATCTCACTCTCTGGGTAAATATCCCCTGGAGGTTAAGTAGTGTTAATGACTTTAAGTTAAGGTGGGCAAATAATGGGAGTTACAGGCCAACTGGGAAACATGCACAGCAAAGATGATATGAACAATAACTGCTTTGTGTGGAGTGAACCAGCAAACCAATGCTGACTGATTAAAAGCAGTTTCATCAGAACACAATTCCATAGGAATTCTGGCTGCGTAGATGGTGGAAGGAGATGCTGACGAAGCAAGTGCCCGTCCAGGACAATCACTGCTGCGAGTTCTGTTGTAGCATGTTTTGCAGGGTTTTGTGGTTTTGCAGAGCAGCCACCACATCCTCGTAGAGAGTGTTCACGCTGACACACAGAGGTTGATGCTGCAGCTCTGTCAGCTTGCAGGTGGCCAAAACACAGAGGACACACAGCAGCAGAAAGAGCAGGATTCTGAGCACTGACCGTGACCAAGAGTGCTTGTGCCGGGGCGGCTGTGGGGGACGAGAGCTGGAGGCGGGCTCTGTAACCAGAACATTTACAAGACAGAATGTGAGGGATTAGTCAAGTGTCTTTAAGTCTTGTTCAGAAATGAGCTGTTCGGGTAAGATACTTCAGCCTGTGCTGCAGCTGTCTTTTGTCATGAATATTCATCACTTTAGTAAATGTGCAGGATTTGTGTTTGGGATGTATGTTCAGGATGAAAAGTTTCAGCTTTAGTTTCATGGGCAGCAGTGAAGAGGGTGTAAAGCACCTCTATGTTGTACAAGGTTCTGCACATATAGTTCAGTACACTTAAAAAGAAGTAAGACAAGTTCTCCCTAGAACAGATGAAGAACTTTCTGAATGCTCTAGCTCAGCAGTTCATTGGGAATACAGATGAAGGGGAAAAGGACAAAGCAGTGACGCATGTCCTACAGGTTCCCCCCATAAAAGAGGCAGCATCAAAGTGTAACAAGGATGAAATCTGGTGCAGCCTCACCCCAAACAGATACTACTTACTCCGGGTCTGCGCAGTTTCCTTTTTAGTTTTCTTTTCCACCTCCTGTTTTGCAGCCTTCTGAGCATCGTACTCCCGTCTCCTGCGCTCCTTTTCTTCCGCCTTCTCTCGCTTCCTCAGCTCCCTCTCCTGAGCCTCCTTTGCTCGCTGTTCTGCTTCACGCTTCTTCTCCATCTCTGGGGATTAACAGGAAGTTTTTTCCTTTTTATATAAAGGGTTGTCATTGCATTCTTCCTTATTACCTGCTGTAATACCTTGGCCAGACCAAACACCACCAAGCCATAACTAAAAACATTGGTGTTATCAGCACTGCTCCCAGGCCGAAAGTCAAAAACACAGTGCTGCACCAGCCACCGAGAAGGAGAAAAAAAATGACTGCTACCGCTGAACCCACGACACCTGCTTATCTGTTCCCAATTGGAATGAGGAAACCAATCAAATAACTATCCTGTTTTAATCTTTTTTTTGTTGGGTATTACATACCTTGCATTTGGCTCTGTCAGAATTAGGCTTCACTTAAATCCTATGCTCTGCAGTACATTCCGTCTAGAGATCTAACTATTCAGACAAGAAATCAGTTATCCCCATACTGTCTCCCTCCAGCCCTTCTACTCTACTACTCCCTGAGCCTCAGGATTTTGACAGTTACAAATATGTAAGATGGCAGTTAGCATATTCAGATGTGTGAGACATCAAAAGCAGTCCTCCGTACATGAGGGCTCTTTGCGCTCACCTCGCTCTGCTTGGAGTTTCCGTTGCCGTTGTCGATCCTGCTCTGACTGGATGGCTTTCATGTGCTGCAGCACCTTCAAGGTCCAAGAAAACAACCTGAGAGCTCTGCAGAGGGCTCACTGCACAGTCAGTTCAAAGCAGAGCAGCAGGAGCAGGGCTGAGGATGCCGTCTGGGGCTGACTCAACCCCACTTACCCCTATGGGTATGGCCCTGAAGAAAGGTTTCACCTTCCTGCCTGAACCTTTGTGGTTAAGAAACAGATCTGCCCGTTAAAAGTGAACCTGGTTGTAGCCAATACAGGGGCTCACAGAATACTTTACTTACATGAGCCGATAGTTTGCCAGAACTCCAGATATTTTCTTACTCTGGATATGGATTATTTCATCTGATTATGCCTCCACTTTCTTGGCAACCAACATTTACTCCTCTCTTAACTCCACTAATGGAAGAGAATCCTACTCATCCCTGTGTTTGCTCTCTACAGGCACAGCAGCAGTGAAGTGAGTGCAGTGAACCTGCACCTCACTGGCTGAAGATAATTCAAACTGCTGCAGCAGCTGCCCAGCTCGCTAAGCAAAAAGAGGAAGGACATCCACTGACAAAGCCAAGTAAGGAAAACCAGAACAAAAGTAAATTCCTTACCCTGACAGCAGCCTGCTTGCACTGCTTCTCATCCAGGCAGTCTCCTGCTACTTTAGCCAGGACAGGATCCAGGGGGTTGTCCTTCAGATCCAGCCACTTCAGGTTCTGCAGGCAGGAATAATAAAGAGGAAGCTGTAAGAGCACGGTAGTCTTGAAATTATTTAAGAGATCCAAAGCAGAAGCAGAGGACTATTTAGTTTTTACATGACTGAAACAGGTACAGAAGATAAGCAGAGAGCTCGAGCAGAGGCATTTCCAATACGTGTGAGAGAATTTCCACCGAGGTGCTGTGCAGAGCCAGCTGGATTTTGGAATGGGTAATCAGCAGGATGGATACTTTACCAGAGAAATCAACTTGAGAAGGATCACAAGACCCTGGGCTGCATCCCAAAGCTTTACGTAACTGCCCAGCAAGCAGTTTTACCTTGAGCTGAGCAAAGCTGACTGGCAGGGTGACTAAACGGTTGTTCAGGAGGTCTAGGTGCTGCAGGTTGACCAGGCGCCCAAAGTCCAAGGGCAGCTGCTGGAGCCGATTCTTACTCAAATCCAGTTTCACCAGATGCATCAAACTGCAGAAGTCTGACTAAAACCCAAGCATGAACAGAACCCTCGTCAGCACCAGAAACAAACCCGAGCCCCCAGGCCTGATGGAGCTGCTGTGGATTCGTGTGGGGAGCCTCTGGCAGGCAGACACTGCAATCTTTATGCAGCGCAACCGCCACCCGCATGGACCCGTCATCCACAGGAGAGTCATTCAGCCATCCCGGGATGAGGGAAGCGCCGGTTCCAACCCTCCCAGCAAACCTTTATGGAAGCACTAGGTACCCTTTCTCCGTATTTCCCAGGGGACTCACCCCCACCAAGGCTCTTTAGCACCTTACCGGCAAGGAAATGAGGTTGTTACAGGACAAATCCAACACCGTGGCTTTTGGAAGAGCAGCCTGAAAGAGAAGCAGAGCACTGGATCACCGTCGAGGTACACCCCTACCTCCCGACACCGCTGCGGGGTCGCGCCATGTCCAGATGGGTCTGAAGGCAGCGTGAATCCCGCAACGGATGCGAGCAGCCGCTGAGCCAGCAGGACATCATCCCCTCATCCCTGCCGGCTCCAGCACAGCTCACACGCACCGCCAGCACATCTGGCTGCCCCGCGCACATCTGGCTGCTCCTCGCAGCCCCTTCCCGCGGCCAGAAGCGGCCCCCGCGGCCCGGACGCTCACCAGCTCCCGGACCGGCACCTCGTTCAGGTCACAGAGGCTCAGGTCCAGCTCGTTGCCGTCCAGTTTATCCTTCAGGCTCTGTCCCTTCCCGCCGCCCTTCCGACCTCCCTGCCTTCCTTCCTTCCTTCCTTCCTT
>JAOEHX010022206.1:4079-23342 GCA_025448015.1 Bolborhynchus lineola
TGGACTTGTTCCAACAGTTCCATGTCCTTTTTATGTTGAGGACACCAGAACTGCACACAATTCTCCAAGTGAGGTCTTAAGAGAGCAGAGTAGAGGGGCAGAATCACCTCCTTCGACTAAGGAAAAATGTTTGGCCATGCAAACATGGTGAATATTATATAAATTAGGTGAACTGTAAGAACTCCAGATGTTTCTCTCCTTTTTCTTAGCTTGTTCAAAGCCAAAGGACAGTCATGGGATTTGATCTGAAGTGCAGAACTTGCTTGTTCTGAAACTCTGCAAGGTGTAGCCTTTGAGCTGTCCTGGGAAGGCAACTAAGCAGCTTCAAAACACCTTGACATGAGGTTTTAACTAAGCAGAACCCCCTGAATGGTATTATTTTCTGTAAGTTAACATCTGATTCAAATTGGAATGATCCCACTGCTTTTGTATCATCATTATGTCATAGTTCATTCCACATATCCTTGTGGTTTTTGACTAGTAGGAAAAACTTACTTCCTGCATCTCTTCTTAATGTGCTTCTCAGGCTTCTATTTGTCTTCTGTTTTATCATGTAAACAGCAGCACTCAAATATACAGACATGTTAATGACACTGAAGTTACTACCCTGATGCTCAATGTCCCTGTGCACTATTAAGTCACACATCTTTGCTTCAGGAGTAAGATTGCAACATGTTAGAAATGTTAGAAAGATAACATTCATATATGTAATATTTCGCTTGGCTTCCATTATAGCCTTCTTTTGCATCTATTGCAACTGAGTGGAGAAGGAGGTGGACTGGAGTTAGTCATGTTTCCCTGATCCCAGCTTGGCATTGACATACCAAGAGATTTTTAGTCATTTCCTCTGTTTCTACCTGCAAAATGGGACTTAGAATGATGCATATCTCCTTTGCACCCATTACAGAGTCTGTATCAGAGCTGGGTCAACTGTTATGTTTAAATTATGCTCATTACATAGCTAATTCCATTTTCATCATATTAATTGAAATGGAATTACTTCACAGTTATGCTAGTGTAAATGAGAGGGGAACTTGGCACCAGGTGCTGCACTTTTTCCTTATCTGTATTCTCTGTGCTTAACCGTTTCACTGCTTTTCAACAAAAAAGTCTTTTGCCTTTTCATTAATCAGTTCTGTCCTCTTGATTCTAGACCCACCTGCTCTTAGCAGCATTAGGTTTCTCTCAGGGCTTGCATGTTTATACTGTCTGTTTCAAAAAGCATGCTCAAAAGTATTGTTTAAAATCCATTTTGGTAATATGTTCCTTGTGCACACTGTGACAAGGAGTGTAAGGTGTGGAATGATATTCCATTTACGTTATCTTTATTAAGTACCATATTATGGCTAAATTGTGGCATCTAACATGTTTCCTTTCAAAATGTTGTAAGATTTGAAATATGTAGGTACTGAAACTGAGATGATATCTAACTTCCCATAGCTAGTCTTGGGCACCTGACCTGTATAGTTTCCCACAGGGGAAAAGTAAGCTCCATTTCTTTAAATTCCCAATGAGAAGGGACATGTGTCTCCTTGCATTGAGCTACATTATATCACACCATGTGACACAAAGTGACCCAATGCAACATGACAGGAGAGGTAAAGAACCAGGCCTCTGCTTTATTACTGCAGTGAAATAATTACACTACCAACACAATGAAATGGGGATTAAATTATTTTGTTCATGTCCTAAATACATCTGCTTTTGCACTATATACAGACACGCTTACTAAATGTTGTTTAATGCACTGGCAGGAGGCTTTCAACCAGACAGTAGAGTGTCCTTGTTAGGCAATGTGCCTATTAGAGAAATAGTTGACAGCAGCATTCTCTTGTCCTAAATCAGGTCAAATTTTGGGTTTGGGTTTTTTTTTTTTGGATCCAATCCAGTCATGTTAACATGGTAATATTTTATTCTCTGATTTTGCTTTTGAAGAGGTTTATATCCTTAATGGAAATAGGTCTTGATACCTGTGATTTTGTCTTTATGGATGCACATGCATATACCCATAGCCATGGCAAAACTGGAATCGAAACCTTCCACTTCAAAGACCCCAAGACCCTACATATTGAGAGAAGGAAGGAGCTTTGGTTTTACATACACAGCATATGGGGGGGAAAAAACAGCAAATTTTTTCCTTTGTATTTCAGAGACCAATACCGTTAATTTGCGTTTGTTACTTTAGGACATTACTGAACATGCCTGAACTTTAGAAACAGTTACGACTTTCTTTTCATGATTATTGACTATCTGAGCCTCCACATATCCTGCCAGTTACAGCAAAAAAGTTGTATTTAACAGCGTAGCCAAAATTCAGGTAAAATAATAAAATATGTTATCCTTTCTAATCTCTGAATCTTCCCCCAGTTTTGGAATCAAATTTGAAAGTCTGTGAAATACTCTTTCCCATTTTCCCTTGCTTCCCTCCACCACCTCAGAGCTCTGCAAGAAAGATTGTTTTCCTGGGTATTTCATCCATGGCCAGAACTGGAATTACTGCAGCTGTGATGAGAGAATCTGTTCTCATGACACCTCTAGCCCCAGGGCAGGTACAAAACCCAGATGAGCATCCAAACTTTTTTGTGTTTATTTGGATCAAACCTGGGTTTTGGACCAATTCAGCTTCACATTAGCAGTTCTGTCATCCTTAGAGCTCTTACTTCTTGATTGTGGTCCTGAAGTCAGACTCTTACTTTACAACCTCATTACACACACAAAAAATGTTTAAAAATTAAAGTTCCAGGTGTCAACTCTTTTCAGTAGCTGGCTACTTCAACTTTGAGCTTTCCGTTTTTTATCAGCAAATGATAAACTGAAGATTCAGTACTCCCAGCTTAGATCTTTTTCAAAATTAAAGTGTAAATCTAAAGCAGCCACCTGTATGCACTAAAACCTGAAGACATTTGGACACAAGTTAAACAAATTGTTTAAAAACATGCCAATTGTATGATGTTTTAAGTATAACTTTTCAAGGAAGATTATAAATTTTTATTTTAACATTTTAAGGTCTTATTTTCTTTTTTTTTTTTTTTTTTTTTTTTTTTTCTTGGAAGAGTGACTTTTTTTCCCCCCCCCAAGAATTTGAAAACCTGAGAAAAGAAATAACAAAACTGCTGGTAAACTCTTGGAGAAGAATAAGAATGACACTACTAAGAGAATCTCAAAAATTTGGGAAAGGTTGGGGCACTGGAATGATGACTGTGAAAAACATGGAGCAAGTAGGAAGCCCGAGGGATTTGGTGACAGGTGGGCTGGAAGAAATGAGGTGGGAAAGGTGAATTTGCAGCAGCTGAGTGGAGCTGTGGGCTCTGGCTGGAGGAAGGGTTGTGTTCTCAATTTGCTGCACTGGTGTTTTGCTGGCAGCCTGGGAAAAAGCTCCTCATCTATTCTGTGGTGTAACTGAAAGCTCTGCAATGCATGTCCTGGTAGGTGTGTATTTCTACGTATAGTGGTTTGTAGAAAATCTTTAACTACGTTGATTTTGGCTGAAATTCCTAATCCTCCAGTCTTGTGGGTCTTATGGTTTTTAAGATGATCTAAAAAAGGTAGACATTGCAGTAGGCTGTCAGCACATTTTGTGCCCAGGCACCGCCAGTTCATTAAAAACTGCCATTATTTTCCAAAGACCTTTTTTTTTATCTCGTATACATTCTTTCATGGTTTTATGGCCGATGAGCTTGATTACATGAAAGTTTACCTTTAAAATACTTCCCATTTATCATGCAGTTTTCTTACCTAGAAAATCCCAATGCAGCCACTGTTAATTTTTGATAAGATTTGTACCTGGTAGATTCTAAATTACATTAATGTATAAAGCCAGCAATGCCAGGCTCCCTATTGTTAAAGTTATTAAAGCTGCAACTGAAATTATATCTTTCATATTGATTTTCAGCTAGCAGCTCTTATCCAGAAGCTTTGTTTCACATTAAAGGCACTAATGATTGTCTCTACAAAATGAGCAGTTTAAAAAAAGAAATATAAATGGAAAAAAGAAAAAAACTTTGATAACCACCTTTTGATAGCTCTTCATTCTAACATTTCTCATAGCCCCAAAGTGCAAGCCAAGCATTAATAGACCTTTTAATAAAATGACTTTAAAGAAATCAATGGTATTTCTCACAAAGTCTGATTTCCAGCAACTGATATTATTTAAATGTTTGTATTCCTTCTGAACAGCTCATGTCCTCCCGCAGCTGCTAGTTTTTCCTGAATTTCTCAATGTATCTTCCTAGTGTTTTCACTTTATTTTCAGGGGCCTGGTTTTGATTCATTACCTGATTGAAGCTTTTTTAAAAAACTGAGAAAATAGAAGTCCTGTATTCTACCAAGACTGGCAGAATTTTCTGTAGGCATAAGGACAACAGCAAAGTGTCTGTTTTTGGGGTGGAGGGGGAAGTCTAGTTAGATACATACTAAGAGCCTTTTTGAGTAGTTGGAGGTACTTTGATTCCTTCATGGACTATTAACAAAAAAATAAATCTTTTTCCTTCAGGTGAAAAAGGTCTATCCTATTAGTACAGGTCTCCAGCTGCAATTGCGATAAATGTACCTGCAAAACAGGAGGCTTTGGCATAGGCTGGAGTTGGTGGGTGAAGAGAGTAGTATTGTGCTTGCTGCTTTTTTTTTCTTATTAATACTTTTATACTTTGCTTTGTTATACTTCCCCCAACCCCAGCTCCATTCCACCCCCAAGGACTTTTGGTAGGTTTTCTGTTAGTCTTTAGTTTGCTTGTTTGTTTTGGCTTAGGGTGAGGAGCAGCTGCTGGTTTTATTTTTGTATTTAACTAGATTCCCCCCCCCCCTTTATTTGGCTATGCAGATGGAGTGCAAAATAGGTGTTTTCTGTGAGATCATGTAGTGTAAACAGAGAAATACATGTGACATTTTTATGTTCTCTAAATTCATTTATTGCACTTGATATGTGATTTAAAGATTGATAACAAAGGGAAGGACTTTTTTTGATGACCAGCAGCAAACCCACTACTTGTTCTATTTGGGAAAACCATGGGTTTGGTTTTCTTTTTTTATGTTTGTTTTTTACATGAACATATATAGTATGATGGCAAGGTAGAATATGAGGTATCAAATTAATTATCATTACTGTAAACTATAGTTCAACAGAGACAATACCCTACATGTTCACTGTGGGATAGCTTTTCCCTGGTAAGTGCTAGTCAATACACACTAATGAGTCAGGCAAATACTTCATACATTAAATGTTCATATGAGAAATCTCGGGGATGAAAAAGAGAAAAAAAAAAAAGAAAGAGAGTAATGTTGGGGGTGGGGGGAGAGAGAAACATCAACAAAAATCCAGAAACAACAGGAAAAAGTAGAATCTGTGGAGACCACAGCTACAAAACATTACCCTCTCCTTTCAATTTCATGTGGGTATACAGCCTTTTTTAATGCTGCATTTTTCCCAGGCTCCAGTGGAAGAGCCTGGATTAAGCTAACGTAGGGACATGTTTTGGCCGCTTATTATTTATTACCATTTTAGTTCCAGGTTTCAAAAACAATTAAGGAAACTGCTTAATAGGAAAATGACTCTAATTACTTGTTAATTGAGGTTATCTGCTTCACATTATTCATAGCATAAACTGTGTTGACACTTGTACCCAGATATGATTACTTAATAAACAGACTGAAGAGGAATCATGAATGCACGCACCCCCAAAGAAGAGGCATTTTATTTTTCAGCTCTGGTTTGTTCATCTGAAAGATTTTTTTTTAAAAAAAAATCTATAATTTACATAAAACATAGTAATAGGATTTTGGTTCAAAACTATAAATTATATGTTTCAAATAGTGAAAAGATAAAGTGCTGAAATTTAAAAGTGAAATGATTTGGTTTATTAAGATAAGGCTTAAACACAAAAAGAAACAGGGTGGTGTAAATTATGGTGTTACTTCCTAGAAAAGTATTTTTGCCGTTAAATCAAGTATCTGGATCAAAAAAAAGTACCAATGTATTTTTCATATTAGCATGTACTCATGTTTGATTTTGGGGATCCACAAAAAGAGACCTTTGGGGTTTGTTTTGTTTTGGTTTTTTTTAATAAACTGATTTTGGGGATGAGAGAGGCAGGGTTCTGAACAAGATAATTCCATCACTTGAGAATAAAAGCAAAACATCTGCTTTTGCTTACACTTTAGTGAGCCTTGCAGCTTCTACTTTTTTATAGAAATATGAAGTCCGAATTTTTAACAAAGCTTTAGACCAGGAATTAGATTTCATAGCAACTGAATAGCTAATGACATCTAAGATCATGTTTCCATGTGATGGAAACCTGTTTATTTGACAACCATGTCAGTGTGGGTAGGATCAATCATGTTTAAAGTACTGGGATTTGGTGGTTGCTTTTTAGGTTGGTGATGGTGGTGGTGTGATGCGGTTTTTCTGTTGTAGTTGATTGTATTTTTTGTTTGTTTTTTCTTTTTTTCAAATGTAGGTTTCAAATAATATAAATTCCTCAGGAAAACCAAAACTATTTATTACAGAAAAAAATCAGTAAGAGAACATGAATAGTAACATTTTTGTTCTAAAGGCATAAGTAGCAATCCTGTTGATAAGAGATTTTATGTGTGTTTGTTTCACCTTCAAATTTCCTTTTTTGAAATGAGAGAAAGGCCTCGGTTCAGAGATAGAGAAGCTGTGATTTCAGCCTTGGTGTCCATTTCTCTTTCTTAGACTTGAGACTATTTATTGCTGGTGCATTTTGAGAGATGTGAATTTCCAGAAGCCACAATGATCAAGCAAGGGAAAGGAGAAAGTAGGAAAATGGTGGAGAGTGGAAAAAATTTAGTTCTTCAGATAAAAGCTGATTTCACATTTATTTCATTTATTTCTTAATGTGAAAGCCTAACTCTTCCACCTTGAATTTTTGAACTTGTATTTTCTTTAGCTAAATACCTTTTCAGGTATTTTCTACAGGAATATTGTTACCCTTTTCTACTTCAGATTTTGCCAAGAAAAGAGGGAAAGTTGCAAAGCCCACAAGGATGGAATTTTTAGAGCTGTATTTGTGCCCATTAATTTTCTTTTTTACAATATTTTGCCATTTTCACTCTGTTTGACATTGAGCCTGAGCTTTGTTCCTGACTTGTAGCCTATGGCAGTGGAACGGGGAGTTGAGACATCATGGAGATGTAGAGCACACATAAAAAGAGAAGATGTGTAAAAACTGAAATGACATGGCAGCTGAAGCAGCTTGTTGCTCAGCTTGGTTGCATGTTTGAGTGGAGAAAGCGAGGTAAATTGTGATATGTAAGAGAATAGCACTCGACAGGGTGTATGGTTGTAAGGTATATGGATGCTCAATCATGTGGTGAGGCAGAAGGCTAAAGGACAAGCGCCTTCAGTATCCTCACAGTCTGTAGATATCCGTATGACCTACAAAACAGAGGGTGTTAGGCTCAGAAAAATATCACTTACAAAACATATGCAAGCAATTTTAAGAAATGAGGAGTCCATCTATACAATTTGATTACTTCTTAATCTTTCAGAAATTACTGAAAGCATAAAGTTTTTGGGAAAAAAAATTACTATCACACACTGCTGTGTCCATTTGCACCATAAATAGATGAATTCTCACAGTAGTATATGTACAAACAATCCTTTCTACCTCCCATTGGTTACACTTATGCACCTATTAGAGTTACATGTGCCTTTATGCAAATTTTTTCTGAACATTTACAGCAACTGCTATATCTGTGCCTGAATGGGTGTGTGTAATAGATCTGATGATCTTCAAATCTGGTGTAGTATATTTTTAGGTCAGCCTCCATTTACAGCATATTGGATATTTCAACTGTGAAGAGCACTTTGTATACTGACATTAGAGCATTTTGAGGTATTTATTCAGAGCTTTGTATAAACTTTTTATACTTGTTGAGGTATATAGAAAACAATTTGCAAATTAATTTCTATGGCAATGTGTAATAAATTACTGAAGGAATTATAATTTAGGTGGATTTATCTTTCATTGTGTTCCACTATAAAGACACAACTGCTTAAACCTGAAAGAAGACATAAGCAGATATTTTAATCAGCATGATGCAGTATGCCAATTTGCCTCTGCTTTTCTGATTGTTTGTTCACCTGTATAAATGCAACAAATTATCACATTTTTGATTTGGCAACTTTCCTTACAGTTAAACAGATGATTGTATAAAACACAGTGTACTGCAAAATCAACCTCATTCTTTCAGCTTGTGGGAATTGTAGATTCCAGGTAGTTCTGTTCTTTCTATTAAACAACGTGCTGTGCATTCACCATTTTATAATCTATAGTCACTGAATCTAGGTAGTGGCAAACTGAGATATATTGACTAATTGACTAGGTTTTGTCATGGCATCTGTTATATGCAGGCCCCTCACACAGCAAAAAGCAGCCAAATGCTAAACTGTGTATAAAATCTTTCCTGTAACAAACTTCACTGAAGATATTGTATTGAGAGGAATCCTCCAAGTGCTGCAATGCTGGTCCAAGCAGATAGAATCATAGAAAAGTTAGGGTTGGAAAAGACTTTAAGATCATATAGTTCCAACCCCTGCCATGGTCAGGCACTCCTCGTACTAAACCATGTCTCCGAAGACTCCATCCAACCTGGCCTTGAACACCCCCAGGGATGGAGCATTAATAACTTCCTTGGGGACCTTCCTTGGGATACTTTTACTGCATTTTGGAGTTTTCCAAATTCTTTAGGTTTTTAACCCTGCGCACAGAAATAATTTAATGAATCTATTTTTATCTTTGATTTTGAGAGATTAATGATGCTGTGCTGTTAATAGTGATGCAGCAAAACTAAGAACAGTCAATAAATATTTGTGGGGCTTGGGGTTTGTGGTAAGGTTTGTTTGGTGGTTGTTTTTTCCTGTTTGTTTATTTTGGTTTGTTTCAAATTGTGCAAGGTTTGCTTAAAATAAACTGATGATTAACTTTCCATACTATTAATGATTAAAACCATGTTGAATGGCACCTACTAGTGACATCAATTTTGGAAAAATGAGTAATATTTGGCAAAATATTAGGAAACTTAAATGTCATGCTAGGGCCTTAAAGAGTGTTCTGAGGTGGTCTATGCCTGTTGATTTCAACCATAAATATTGAGTTGTCATGGAAATTACAGAAGTTTCAAAAAGGCAATCATTATGCCAATACTCAGCAAGGAAAAATTACATGACTGGAAATATTTTATAGGCCAATTAACCTAATAGAGTATTGGTTCAAATAATAGAAAAATTGTTGCAAGGTTTTGTAAAAGAAAAAAAGAAAATATAAGTTAGGAATATGGTTGATGTCAATTATCATGAGTGAATAAAAAACATATTTAAAAACAATTAACAAAACAATTGATGTCTCATTGACAAAGGCAGCCATATTTGTGAAGTGTAGTGAAAGTTTGTACGACACTTGACTTAATAGTATGTGACATTCTGATTAAATATTAGCTATGTGCTGTATCAGTGAAGCACACATTAAGGGATTAAGAACTGATTAATTTACATGTTTCAGAGTAGTCTCTGGGGAATCAGCACCAACTGGGTGAATTTTTAAAGTTTTTCTCCAGGGACTTGTTCTAAGCTTGATGCTAATCATTCTTTTTATCCATGATATGAAAGTAAATAGAACAGATCTAATAACATTTTAAAATGGAGCAAAGATTGATGGCCTGGCAAATAGGTCTGGGTAAAGGCACTTGTGGAGAGTAATCCCGGTTGCTTAACGCTGAAAGTACATTTGAATTTATCCGAATATATGTATATATGGAAAACACATGGCATGCTTTTTCCAGAACTAGGTAGTATTCAAAATACTAGGTTGTATTCAAGATTTTCCTGCAAAACATAGCTTCTCTGGATGTTCTCATGTTGAAGAGTTTGCACTGGCCCTTGTGAGTGACAATGAAAAAGGCAGATGGCAAATGTTCATGTCTGTTAGTGTCACTGAATAAAAGGAAATTAGAAAAGAGATATTAAATAATGAAAATTATGTAAGGAAGAGGCAAAAATACAAAAAAAAGAGGTGGTTAAGAAAATTGTCTTACCAGTGAAGGACCTAGAGACCTCAGCGTGTTTAAGCTATCTGAAAGAAATTGAAAGGCTATTGATTTCCTACTTACCTACATTAAGGGATAACACTGGGCACCAAACAGTTCTTTAATGTAGTAGAAAATAGCAATACAAGATGAAATGCCTGGAAGTTGGAAGTCTCCCAAAATAAAATGAGAGTTACAGTACATTTTGCAAATACTAGTGTGTAACTACCAAGAGAATTCATAAATTCATTTTTTCATGCCTTCAAATAAGGAGTGGATTCCTTCCAGGGAGATATCAAACAGAAATTTCCAAGGCTAAGTCCAGTGTGGTTTGGATAAAATATTTGTATAAATAGTTGTAGAAAGTGTGCCATCCTGATTCCTTATCCATGTCAAGGGGTGCAGAAGCAAAAAGATCCAATGACAGGTGCTATTTGAAAAACTTCATTGGGCTGGGGTCAAAAGAGGAAGAAACTTGGAATGTAAGGAATAAACTGAAGCCTTTTTCCATTTTGCAATGTGCATTTTTAACTTAGCTGACAGAATGGTATATATGCACAAAATATAAAAGCAAAGTTATGTCTTCATTTACCACCCAAACTTCTAGTAACATTTGGCTTGTTTTTTTTGAGGTTCTATTTGTAAGGTTTCTAAATTTTATTTTTTTATATATATATATTTAATAAAGTCAGTGACCTTTGTTGCAGTTTACCTGGAGTAAGTACTGTCTTTACACACTGCCTGAAGTTTGGATGGCAGTGGATGGCTCTTGTTTTGTTGAGGGTTTTCTGTTACATGTAAGGTAGATGACTATCAGAATAGAATGAGGAAAATCAAATCAGGGCAATTTCCAGTCTGTCTAGACACTTCAGAAGTTTCAAACAGGATAATTCCATTTCTTCTTATTTGCTATATTAGCATTATGTGGTTTCCTGCCAGTGTAATACCACAAGAGTAAAACTGGGAGATTCAGTGTATTTCAACCAGAGATACGCACTTCCCACTCCTACACATTCTCTTCAGTACATGAACCAGTTTGTGGAGTGAGCACAAAACAGAGTGTTGTATTATTTGAAATCTTTCCTTGTCTGTGAAGGGCAAATAATGAAATGGCACTTAAGCAATATGACAGTAACATTTTGCAGTTGTAGTTCTTACTTTGCCAAGACACAAATGGATGATGCCTTTTTTTTTTTGCTCTTCTTTTTAAACTGTGACAAAGAATCACATCAAGAACCTTCAAGCCAAATACATACTTGAAGAACTAATTTTGTCATATAAAAAGAACCCAAAAAACCCTAACCTTTGCATTATAGTACTTTTACTGTGTCAGCAGGTTTTGGTAAACGTTCTAGGGTATTAATTTTGTGTGAGATGAAGGGAGATTGCAAGTGGAGAATCCCAGAGCTGGGTAACAATATTAGTAATCAGTGCTGTTCTACCTAGTTTGCTGTGAGTTTGTGATTAAATATAAACCTGAGAAATCTCCTTTCTTATATTTCCTTTCTTTTCCTAGCTGGATACTGTTATACCAAATAGAATAAGGAGTTGTTCTGTGAATTGACCTGTGCAAAAATCACCCATTTGCTTAATAAGCTACTTGAAGTAGATCAGTTATCTTGATTATTTCTTTCATGTTAGTGCTTATAATGGCACCTGGGAAAATCTGTTTGAAAACTTTGCTTCATTCTTTCTTCTGCTGTGTATGTACTTTGGTCCTCTGAACATTGCTAATAAGCAATACCAATTTTTTTTTCAAAAGAGATTGAAGGTTGTGATGATATGAGAGACTAATATGAGCCAACAGGGCTGGGTTAAAAATAGATTGCATGCTTACTCCTTACAAAGGGAAGGGTGCGCAGGTGGCAAGTTAGATGGCCGTCTAGTTATTATCAATCTGACAGGTATTCAAGTGGTTTTGTATTACAGTCTCTAATTTTGGTCTCTGAATAGTTTTTAATAAGATTTAGTTGTGGGATTGTCAGCCATGACCTGTGTTAGAAGACATTCCTTCCAATCACATTAAAAATGTACTTTGTGAAAATGCCCACACTGACAAAAACAAGTGACTTTCCATTGTAAAAGCCAACGTGTTACCTTTGTGTTGCCTGGAGTCGGCAACCTCAGAGTTAGAAAGGTAATAGTCTTAGTGGTTTCTTTTTTCCTTTCATATTAATGAAACTGAACTAAACTTGGAAGTCAGAGCAAAATAGCTTTATCAGATTCTTTGTTTTTTTTGTCACTGGTTTTCATAATGACTTTTTTTTGCTTGTGTTCCTTATAAATCTAATTTCATTCTGGAGCCAGGACCTTTTCACTGATCCTGTGAAGCTTGGACACAACGATTTGACAATATATCCAGATCAAAACAGTTCAAGTGGTCACACATGACTGATTCGTAGGAGCATGCTCAAAGACAAGACTGATGTATCCTTGCAGCAAACAATTCTCTAGGGTAGGGACAGCGTGTTCAACTCCAGTCACCCCAGAGTAAACACTAAGTTAGACACAGCTTAAATGTGCCTTTGAGCACAGGTTTCCACTGCTGACTAGATGAGAGCCCCAAGCCAGGCTGCAGATCCAGCCATGCTGTAGCTTTTATATCTCTTTCCAACCCGCTAGCAAACATCCATAATCATTAGAGCAGTACTGGGGTGCACACAGCAAGTGGAAGGGGAAGAAGCAAGAGAAAAATCTTTGTTAGAATTATTTTGTTAATTTGCTTAATGAACATTTGCAACTCATTTTATCAGTTTTCCATTACTGTTTGTAAGTGTGTAAAGTGTAAGTCTGATAAGTTTGTTCATCAGAGTGTTGGCAGAAAGGAACATTACTGGAAAACTCCATTGGAAATATTCTCTGCTGCAGAGATCTCTCCCATTTTCTTCTCCCTCCTTCTTTTAAAAGTTTCAGTCATCTAATCAGAGATCAGAAACTACAGCATGAAACTTTTTTAATGACTCCCATACAGTGTATGAAGGGCAGTTAAAAAACCTATGAATGGTCTGTAAAACTACAATGGGATAAAATTATTCAAATAATTCCAATTAAAATTTCAAATACATTATTGTGGAATAGTTAACAAAAATCATATTTTAAAGTAGCTTACTATTTAAAGTAATAAAATTACAATTATGTGATTAGCTGCTAATCAAACTATATTTGGGAAGGAAATGATATTTTAATATTGTTACTTTTTCCTAAGATACCTGCAATACAGTTGGCTTTTGGACTAAGAAAAAAAAACAGACCAACAAAAAACCCCAAACGTTTTCCTTCTCTACTAATTTTTATTAAAAAAATCCCTTGTTACCAAGAAAGGCATTCTCACTTATTATTTCAAAGAGCAATGACACAAAATAAAACAAATTTGTATTAAAAGTGCTTTTTTTATTACCTACCTTTATGGATGCCCTTGTTTACTATGTAATATTTTCTGCAGTACTGTATGTATGAAATATGCATTGAAGATAAATAATTTTAGGCAGGTTTGGATTTGATTTACACTAGTTTCAGTATGATATGCCTTTGATTTTTATGCACTCTGGCCACTGAGTGGTGTGCGGTGCCCAAGGTAATTTTAAGCTAAGCTGTGTGTCAGAAGAATGCTAGCTTGGAAAGCAAAATAAACTAGGCTGTGATCTGGTTCAGATGCATGAGCCAGGTCCTTTCAAGTTAGCATAGGTGTCCCTCCACTGCCATTGACAATGTAGAGCATATTCTTCCACAAGAATCCTTGAAACTTCTTTGTATCATTCCATTCTCCCTCCCCTCATCTCCTTAATAGATTCCTCCCCACCCTCTTTGTATTTCTGGCACATATATGTTCACAGGTGTTATTAAGTATAGGGTAGCATGTGGTGTCCATGCTCCAGTGCTATCGCCGAAGAAGGACTTCCTACAGGAAAAAAATGATCACTTTCAGTATTTTACAGGCTGCCCATCTAAGCCCATCACTGCCTGGCATCTACACACTAAGGGCAAGGATCCAGCGAACTTGTGAGTGGGCACCATGCCATCTGAACAGATGGGCATGGAAGTAGGAAGCCAGTAGACCATGTATGTGCATCAACTGTGGGTGTTGAGGGCAAGATTCCCAGTGGAGAATGTCCAAACAGCTGTCTGGCCTGAGCCAACATGCCTACGACCAGGCAAAAGTGCCATCCCTAAATCCTGCTGAGTTGGATTAACCTTCAAAAATAAAAATTGCTTCTGCAGTAGCATAAGGTGAGTTTTTGGCTTGTTTAAATCTGAAAGACAGAATTAGGTAGACAGGACAAAGAGATGCACTATCATAAAGTCCACTAGAAAGGGCTGAGCATTTTAATAGGAATACTTAATACTATGTTATACAAGGGTATTTATATGGTATATGGTAACTGATGACTTGCAGGAGTGTGACATCAATGTTAATTACGCTCTTTCTGTTAAGACAGTCCTTTCAGGAGGAATGAGGCTTTTGAGTGCGTTTTGATTGTAGTGTATGTTCTGGGTGTGATTTTGTAAAGATAATTCCTCTGGATTTTTTCTTTTTTTCCACATTTACTTGCTAAGTTTTAATTATTCTTTTACTTGTCTCTTACCCTGAGAATACTATTCTGGGGTACAGTCTCAGGTCAGATTTGCTGGCACAATTTGCTGTCATACCTGGATTCTCACATTTATTGTCTTTATTTGTCTAAGAGCAAAGGGGCATGAAAAGGAAATCTATCATTATTCTCTCTATCAATTTATATTTTTACATTTATAGACATAACATCAAAGAATGCATTTTTTGCAGACGTAGATGTTGGAGGCAAAAAATAGTGAAATACTGATGTCTATGCATATCTGTTCCTGCAGTTTTTACTCCATATTTCCTCTATCGTTGGTTCATACTCATCTGTAATTTTACCAAAGCATCTGCAGTAGTTATGATTAACATATTTTAATAGCATGATGAACCAAAAGTAATAACTGCATGTTGAATAGAAGAATATGAATAGGAAACTTATCAATATATTATATTTCATAACATACATTTTTATGGCTAGATGAATACTTGTCACAGTGTGCATGTTTCTGTATTTTATTACACATTACAGGCTGTAACAGAAAAGGCTAGCACAAATACTTAAAAGGTCTCACTTTAAATGTTCGTTCCCTGGATCAATGAGTCTTGTGTTTAATACAATCACAGCATATTGAAGCTTTGTGACAAGGTTCCATTTTGATTTCTAGTTGGAAATCCTGTGGGTTAGAGAAAATGCAGCTGTTGGTCCCTTTGTGATAGTTTGACCCCCAGGTACATGACTTCGGGTGACCCACAGTCAAATTTAGAGCTGTTTTAGGATTTCTTTAACTCCTATAGATGGTATGAGCCTGTGGTGGTTGTGTCCTCTTCTAGACAAAGTTTTGTCTGATCTCCTATTCCTGAAAAGGCTAAAATTGAAGCCAACTATGTCAACTATGAATGCATCAAAGCCAGTATAAATTTGATATATTTCAAAGTCCGTTTGAGTAGCTATAGAGAGGAACAACAGGGCTCCCACTCTAGGGAAAATATGTTCCTGGGAAGCAGTAAGCCATTAATGGAGAAAAGCACCTAGTATCTGATCTAGGCTTGTCTTTGGAGTGAAAATGTCCCAAACTGGATACTTCAGGTTTGGATCATGCCCCTAACAATCTGGGGAAAGAAGATGACATAGTTTCAAACAGACCATGCTTTGTAATGAAACTCATGACTGTTTATTCTCTGATCACAGAGAATCAATTAATCTTAACACTGGCTGAGATTTAAACTAGACTCTGAATAATTATTTTGTTCTTGTTTCACAAATGAAGTGGCTGAACAAATCAGGATACTCCCACAGTAATAGTGCCATGGTGCACATCTACAGTGAGTCCTGAAGCCAGGGAGCACACCCACGTGATTAAATTGCCTTGATAAAAAATGCCCACCTTCACAGGCTTGAATAAAAGGAGGACCCTTGCACTGTGGGAAAGGTCTATAGGATTCTGATTTATAAGGGAGCAAGAGGTCAAGGGAAGCAAAACCATTATCATTATTTTCACAGGCTCTGGAGATCTGAACTGAGTATAGAGGGCAGTGTGCTCAAAGGGAGGCATGCAGAGGGAATGAGACACGATCCTGCTTTTTTTCTATTTTTTTTCCCTTCCTTCCTCCACTGATTTCAGTCTGCAGATTCTGCTGTGAGGGTATGTCATATGTAACAAACCTGTAAGAGCTATGAAGTGTTTTTCTTATTAAATGATGCATAGAGAGATTATCTGGTCTGTAACCAGCACACGAAAGCTCCATCCATGCAAGTTCCTATTCCCGAGCAAAGTATTTGGTCACCTCCATAATGAGTTTTCAGGGGCCTGGGAATGGAGGGTAAGGAGCAAATGTGGGCTGGTACAGGCAGGACTAAAATTGCATTTTGTGCATCTCTCCCTGCAGGCCTTAGAGAAAAAAAAGCAGGGAGGGCTAATGTTGCTTTCCATGACTTGTAGTCTTTATTACCTTTTCTGATGAAATCTCTTTGGGACAGCAAGGGTGAAAAAGATCTCAAACATATGTTTCTGCTGTACCCTTTAGAGGATGGTGTTAGGAATGGCTGCAGCTTTAGGCAAGGAGCCCACTAGGACACAGGAGCTTTCTCTGGGAGTGAAAGAGGTCTTCTGCTGAGCTATAGTGCATTGAGAGCATCAGCAACAGTGGTTTGGGGTCGAGCAGGAAGTGGATTGCTCCCTCTGTTCCTTGACAGACATCATTTCTTGAGGACGGACTGAAAACTTTATCTGCTGAGATGACAAAGGAGCATCTCTGAATGAAGAGCTCCAGATTATCTCAGTGCTTTTCATAGCAGGAGAAAACCATAGCAGAGTTGTTTCCAAATAACTTTAGTAGATAACAGTGGACTTGCAATACAGCCCAAGACTGGCTCTTTAAAGCAAAACAAATCACTTTGAGTATGGCAGTCAGTGAAATATTACAGGATTTTCCTTTCTCTTGCCATTGCCTAGGTGTCTTTCAAGGAATGGGGCCATTAAGGAATGTTACAATACATTTTTGTTAAGTTTCTCTATCTAAGCAATTATGAGCTGTCACCTCAGTGTGGCAGTGACTGGGAATGAAATGACCACAGATGTCACTAAATCAGGTATCACCCCTCCTTGCCTATTGAGGGAATGGTTTTAAAGAAAGTTTATGTCACTAGTTTGTACTTTCATTGCAAACTTTCAAGCTGCCACCAGTAATTTCAATCCTAAAAAGAATGGAGTGATCTGGCCCTGATCCAGAAAAGCACTTAAATCCACTGCAGAGTGCTTTGCTGGATCAGGTCCAGAGTGGAACAACATGCTGAACATGTAGGGGCTCAGCGGTAGGGGCTTCCTCTCTTTTTTGGGTGTTTCTAAAGGAATCTCCACATATGTGACTGCAGCCAGTAGGATGAAACAAAACAATAGCTAGACCCCTAAAAAGAAAGTTCAAAGCACAAACAGCATGGTTTTGGTAGAAATCTAACAAAACCTCCATGAGAATCTTCTTCTTGGTGGAGCAGTACAGTGACTGATGGAGAACACAGCAGGTAGATGTCATCCCAGGGTTTCTCATTCAAAGGAAAGCTCTGCTGCACCAGGTGCTGCTTTATTGAGCAAACCATTTATTTTTGCAGGCTACTTTTAGGTGACGTTTGTAGGGAAATAATCTGTGGTGAATAATTGAAAATCTTGGAAACCACCTGGAAGTTCTTACAGATATCTTAGTTATTTATGGATACAAGTGAATTCAGAATGATTTTTCAGGAAATAATTAATTATCTGTGCTTTGCACTAGGAAAGCCTGTCTGAGACTTTTGAGAAATGCTAGTTGGTTTTGTTAGGTTTGGTTGAAATCAAAAATAAGTATGCTGCTTCCAATTGACTAGATTAATTAGGTCAGAAATATGCTTGCAATAGGAAATAAAGTCCAAATAAGTTCTCCAAGGCTCTTTTAAATCAATGCTATGCTATTTGAAGAGAGTAGCAATGAGTTAGTCGTGATGGATTCCCATAAAAAGAGGGAGAATTTAAAGAACAAATGGGAACACAGAAATAAATTAAATTAAACATCAGGTTATTGTACTTCATTTCAGTGTGAAAACAGCAGTTGTCAGATGGTTGTCCCATCTTGCCAGGATGCCAAGCATGTGTAATGGAGGCTTTGCCTTTGTAGAAAGGATGGTGAGGGATTAGGACTTAGATACTGAAATAACTCTGGGAGGAGATGGATACCCTTTAGCTAAGGGAAAGGGGGGCTGCTGAGGCTGAATTTAACAAAACAAGACTTGCCCACAGACTTGCAATCGCTTTCAGAGTGGATTTTTAATGCTGCAGGTGACATTGTTGCTGACTGAAGAATGTTCATCAAATCAGAAAACTGCTGATAAGCTGCCTTTTCCAAAAAGAGATCTTACACTCTGCCTTTTGTCATACCCTGGGAGGTGAGGTAGAGGACTTGTGACAGATATTTAGGTTTTTCTTCAATTATTAGGGTAATTGAATGGAACTATAGAGGAAAAAAATAATAATCTCAAAACATGTCCTTTATGGTTTATCGATTAAAAACACTATGAAAGAATTACGATAATTGAGCCTACGCTTCCCTTTGAAAATTTTGGTACACCACTGAAACTTGTAAGTATATTAAAAAATGAGTATATTGACAACTGCCACCCAGGTTCTGCTAAGAACATTTTAACTTTGAACTGCATATATCATGAAGGAAATGATACAACTAACACCTTCAGCAATATTTGCAAAATACATTTAAGAGTAAATTTGTATAAAACCTGCTGGAATTTTATAAAATCCGTCTTAATGAATATGTAGCCTCTGTTGTTGCTGGATTTTTTGGAGCTGTTTTAGCTATTTCTATCATTTTTTTTTTTTTTTTTAAGTTCTATTACTAAACCAAAAGGCTGGTGAAAATGAGCCAGGAATTTATTAAAGTTTCCATTGGTTCCATTTGCAAGCCAAATATTTGGGGTGTTTTTCTAGAAAAGCTTGATTTTGGCTTACATAGCTGTGGATTTTGGTTGTATTTGTGTAACTAGATTCAGACTTTGGAGCTTTCATGCTTTCCTGTATGAGACTGGTCATTGTTGGGTTACAAAGTAATGTAATTTCTTTTATTTTTGCTCTAAAATCTATCTTAACTTTTTAGCAAAGGTATCACATTAAATTTCTCCCTCTACA
>JAOEHX010022208.1:0-10055 GCA_025448015.1 Bolborhynchus lineola
TTAAAGCCATTCCCCTGTCCCGTCCCTCCATCCCATGTCCAAAGCCCCTCTCCAGGTTTCCTGCAGCCCCTTCAGGCTCTGGAGCTGCTCTGAGGTCTCCCTTCAGGACCCTTCTCCTCCCCAGGCTGCCCCAGCCCCGCTCTCAGCCTGGCTCAGGGCAGAGCTGCTCCGGCCCTGCAGCACCTCCGTGGCCCCCTCTGGACTCATCCTGCCCTTTTACTTGGGGGGTATCTTTCCACCCAGGTCCAGGACCACATTTGCTCCTAATCCCTACCCCAGAGGGGGTCAAGCCCTTGTGGTACAGGGCCACGTCCACCTCCTTCCCTGCGGTACCGACTGCTCAGTGGTACCCAGCATCACCCCAGAGCCCTTCCTCCCTCGCAGGTCGCTCCCCTGCTGCCTCAGCATCCCCCCTATGAAATCCCATGGGAGCCAGCCTCCGGAGCAGGGTATCAGGAGCATCCCCTCGCTATTCACCGTGACAAACACACCTTTCCAATCCTTTTACGGGCCGCAGTGGCTGCGCAGCAGAATCAATGCCGCTTTCCCCTGGTTCTAAAATAGATCTATAGCTGGCTGCGGTGCTGGCACTCAGTTTTAACTAGCGGGGTAATTTCCCCATTACATTATTGCACTGTGCAGTGCTGGGAAAAGAGAAAGAGACATTAAAAAACCCCAACAGACGCGAAGCGCTTCCAGTTAATTTAAGGCTCCAGGAAGAACCTAAATATACTCTCGGGTAAGCAAACAGGGCTGGAGCCCAGGCTGGCACACGTCAGGGTGTGCTGGTGGGGGCACAGGGCCACCCCAGGCATGCCAGTGTGGAAATCCATCTCTTTAGCACCTCTCCTCCCACTGAGGATGCTCTGTGGGTGGGTTTGGGATTTGGGAAGTGCTATTTGGAAGCCCCAGTAATCGTTGGCCAAAAGGTTAGGCTGTGGTAGGCAAACCCATCCTGCTGCTCCTCCCCAGCATGAGCAGACCACCAGCAGACAGACCCAGCATCACCCCACATCTCTGCTCCATGCAGTCTGAGATGGGAACCCAGCATCAAGGCCTTTCCGGCAGGATTAGCCCAATGGGAACCTACCCATCCCAGCTGGGATGGGCTGTCTGGACCACAACGCAGCCAAGCAGCGCATGGGATACACAATGTGCCTCCCATCCCTTACAGACACTGGGGGGAATCACTTCCCCCCTCCTCTCCCTGGAATCCATGGGGTAGCTGGGGCAGGGAAAGGGGGAGAGGATGTGGTTTAATCAGAGCAGCCCCCCTCGGAATCACGCTCCTTCCTGCCCACCCTCCGCCCGCCTTCCCACCTCGGGGAGAAGACATTTACCAGAAATAAATAAATAACCAGACCTATTAACCTTTCTCCTCATCCTGATGCTGATATAATTACCCAATACTAATAATTACTCACACTAATTTCTCGCTCAAGATTCCTGCCCTCGCTCCGGCTGCTTCGGGCTGGCTTCAGGCAGCGGCTCAGTGATGCTAAAGGGCTGGCAGGAGCCCCGAGTGGAAGCTGGATCCCAATGGAGGAGACCAAAGGCAAGAAGGCAAAATCCCTGTGGGGTGACTCACCCAAAAGGCTGCTCTGCCAGGCACCAGTGTGCTCATCCTCCATCCAAGCAATGAGCCCACTCCATGGGGCCAAGCATCCAGCATCACTCCAGTGTGGAGAGGGAAGAGTTTTAAGACCTGGTCCCTCTCAGCAGGATGCTGGAGGCAGCGCGAGGCCAAGAGATGCTCCTCACCACGGAGAACCCCAGCAAAGGAACAATGAGGGAAAGGACATCATGCAACACTTCAACCAGGGGCACCCGGTGCAATGAGTGACCGTGCACAGCACCACTGGGCTGGGCAGAGGCAAAGGCCTCCCCTGGAAGGTCTAGAGAGGACTCCTGGGAATGCCATGGTCCTGGCTGGAGAAGGGAGCTGCCATCCCATACAGGTTTTCGAGAGGGGAGCAATGCAGCGGTGCAGGGTCATGGTCGGATGATGGCACCAGGCAGTCCTGCTGTGGCCTCAAGCCTGATGCTCCCTTCAAACCTCAGCTCTCCTTTACCAAACCATGATGCTGGAGCACTCAGAAGCTTCTACAGGACCCAAACCCATCACAGAACTGCCCCGAGGAGGAGGAAGGACCTGAAACTCACCAGACAGACAAGGAGAAGGGAAACACTGCGACTGCAAAGACAACATCAGAGGAGAGATGCTCCTTCCATCGCAGCACACTTGTTCCCCATGGCAAGATGCCCTCCGGGCTTGTCCAGGCGAGGAAGCATCTCCCCACCACCATAACCACTGCTCACAGAACCACCGAGGGGAAACCTCCCCACGTCCCATGGCCACCAGCAACAGGGACATGGCGAAGAGGAGCACTTTCCCCTTGGGAAGACAGGCAAGGAGAGGAACAAAGGGCAGCAGCCATGACCCAGGGCTGGCAGCAGAGGAGGACAGCAGCCAAGGATGGGGCTTTACAGCTCAGCACGGTCCAGGGATGCCATGCAGAGAGGGAGGAAGCGCAGCCGGAGCAGGAAGGCAGCTGCACGCATGCCATGGCTGTGTCTGGACTTAACACATGTGCTGAGTTATGGCATGATCCGGGGGGTGCTGGATGGGGCCACTGGGTCCCCGCAGGACCCACAGCACAAGCAGAGGGTCCCCAAGAGCCCCCATTTCACACCAGGGGACACCCCTCAAGCCCACCACCGGGAAGAGGGGGCTCTCCCAGCGCAGCCCTGCATCTCCACACCTCCAGGCTCTCAAACCCCATCCTGGGTCCCAAGGTCCCCGGGCAGGAGAAGTGCTCAGCCAGGCTTTGTGCTCTTATCTCTCCAGGCTGTGATTAATTCGCAGCGCCTGGCAGCAGCTACAAGAGGAGGGCGCTTCTGCCCGCCTGCCACACTTCAAAGGCAGGGACTTATCTGCCTGGAACACACTCGCAGCCCTTTCACAGGGACCCTTTCCAGCTCCATGGGCAAGGCAAAAGAAAGGCTTATTTATGGGAGTGCATTTCAAAGCCTCCCCCCTTCCCTCTCCAGGCTCGCTGGGGGAAGCAGAGTCCCCCTTGCTCCGGGGATGGCCATCACGGACACACTGAGCAGAGCGGGACAAGAGATGCTGGATTAGGTCCCTGCCCCACCTTCGCCCATGTCCTGGTCCCCTCCTGCGCCATCCTCTTACCGGTAAACAGCCCCGCTTTGACATGGGCAGAGCTCAGCACAAGAACCAAAACCTGCACACCCCCCACCCCCATCCAAGGCCGTTGGTGCTCACAGCTCAGGACCACCACAGCCCCGGGCTCCTGCATCCAAACCAGTGTGTGAGCATCGCCTCCATGGGAGCGGGGTGATGCTAACACCCGGCATTCCACTTGGATTTTGGCACTGTCAGCCCAAAGGGCACAGGACAGAGCAAATAAAACCAGCAGAGAAGCAGATCCCAGCCGAGCTGACCCCATGGGACAACCTCTTGCAGGCAATACGAGACCCATACAGCCCAGCGGAGGTGACGGCCGTTGGTTGCTGTCACACAGCACCCACCAACAAGCCTACAATTAGGGAGCATCCCGTGTCCAGCCAGGGGTCTGGCTGGGGATAGGGACCCCCTTGGGATGCCAGCCATGACCTGGGCTCACCCGAAGCAGCAGGCGACATCAGCTGCCCCTCCACATGTCACCACAGCTGCTGCAGCCCCTCTCTGGTTTCCAAAGCAGGATGAGGGGTTGAAATGAGGTTCCAGGATCAGCTGCTCCAGGGGAGGGACACACACAGGTTGTGCTTCCCCCATAGCAGGGAGGTACAGGGGCTGATGGTGAAAGCTGGGGCCAGAGCAGCTGCGGGGCCATGGCATCATCTGTCCTAGGGGCACAGGGTGATGAAGGCATTCAGAGAATCCCAGATTGGTTTGGGTTGAAGGGACCTTAAAGCTCATCCAGTTCCAACCCACGGACAGGGACCCCTTCCACTGGCGCAGGGTGCTCCAAGCCCCTATGTCCAACCTGGCCTTGAGCACTGCAGGGATGGGGCAGCCACAGCTTCTCTGGGCCCCATTTTGCTCAGGCATGAATTAAATCACCACCAGTAGAGCCCTCACCATCACTTACCCGGGCTCACCATAGGATGCTCTGTGCCAGGGGCAGGACCCATGCACCCATCCACAGCGGTACCGGTAGCAGGGCACAGGCATTTGGGGTTACACCTCATCTCCGAGGTCTCGCACCCGGCCCCACAGAAGCATCCCAGCTATGTGAGACAGGAGCACGGCTCCCGGCTGCCTTCCCTGCATCCCACCAGCTGCCTGCACTGGAATGCACCGGCAGGGCCAGGAGCACACACAGGCTCCCCCTTGGAATGGGCAGCTGCCGGCTGCTCCAACCCGGCACACTGGGGATGGGGAGAGGTGAGCGGCCCGATGCCAGTCAGAGAGACCATTTACTTCATAACGATCACAGAACCACAGCCCAGGTTGGGTTGGAGGGGACCTTAAAGCTCATCCAATTCCAACCCCTGCCACGGGCACGGGCACCTTCCACTCTTCAGGATGCTCCAAGCCCTGTGTCCATCCTGGCCTTGAGCACTGCAGGGATGGGGTACCCTGTGCCAGCGCCTCAGCACCCTCCCAGGGAAGAGCTTCTGCCCATGAGCTCATCTCAGTCTCTGGCAGGTTAAAGCCATTCCCCTTGTAATGGGGGAATGCAATGAAGCAGTGTGAGGAACTCCAAGCACTCCAGCGCTGGGAGCTGCATGGATGGGATGGGTGAAGACATTTGCCTTGCTCCTCTCCCCAGTAAAGCCTCAAGTGCCATCCCATCACCCGCAGCCCCATGGCTGCTCCCGCGGTCTCAAGCCATTGATTTCCCAGCTTTGCCCTTCAAATCTCTCCCGGCTCAGCACCCGGTTCACATCATCCAGTCACTCAGAAGCGAAACATCTCTGTTGTTATTGCAATCATTCCCCAATCTGCTTTGCTCAGGGCTGAGGCGGTCAGCGCGGGGCTCTCACAAGCAAATCAATGGGCAGCCTCTGCTCTGGGGCTGCCAGGAGGAGCTGGCAGCTCTGAGCAGCACAGGGAAGGGCAGGCAGAGGACGGGGGACCCCAGGGACCCCTCCGTGCGATGCCGTGGCTCAGCAGGGTGGCAGCCCTCAGTCTTTGCTGACCTTCAGCCAAGCAATGGTGATGGAAAACAACCTGTGCATGGAGCGTGCAGGCAGCCACCGACCCCACACTCCCTGGATGTGATCCACGAGGTTTATCCCTGATACAAAGAGCCAAGAGGAGCTCCAGGGTGTCCCTGGGAGCATCAGTTCCCTGGGGAGGGAGTGATGGAGCATCCCAAATCCACCCCTCCAGCAGCACGGCGCCGGCACCAGCAGAGATGCACAGAGAAACCCCAGGACCTCACTGCAGACACATCCATCTCAAAGGAGGGCATCCCAGGCAGGTACCAGATCCTGCTGCTCCTAAAGCCATGGGAAGAGAAGAAGGAGCTGTGGAGACAGGAGAGCCCGGTAACGGACGGGGAAGGAATTTTAGCCCTGCAAAACTGGAAGGTAAAGGCAGAAAAGGCACAGAGCAAAATGGGATGGAGACCTTCTCCCTGCTGCCCCCCGTGCAGAGCAAAGCCCTGGGTGACAGCAGCGAAGGGCAGAGCGCACACAGAAACACAGGGTGACTTTCCCCTGTTTATTAATTACTGCAGGCATCCCAAGCATCCCAGCCAGGGCAATGTGTCACCCTCTCGGCTCCCATGGGATTCAGCCTGGGGCACATTAATACCTAACTCATCCCAGAGAAGGCCCTGGGAAGAAAGTTCTCGCCCGAAGGATTCAGTGCAGACTTCCAGACGAAAGCACTGCCAAGGAGATCACATCCTTCTGTCCCATGGGAATCAGCCCCAGTCCTCGTCTTCCATTGCCACCAGTACCACAGGCAGCCACACCAAGATAACCCCAATGTGAATGCCAAGGGCTTGGCCCATCGCCTTCACCCTCCATGGAGCAATGAGCAGGCAAAGGGGCTCAACATCCTGCTGCCTCCATCCTCCCTGCTGCCTCCATCCTCCCTGCTGCCTCCATCCTCCCTGCTGCCTCCATCCTCCCTGCTGCCTCCATCCGTCCTGCTGCCTCCATCCGACCTGCTGCCTCCATCCTCCCTGCTGCCTCCATCCGTCCTGCTGCCTCCATCCGTCCTGCTGCCTCCATCCGTCCTGCTGCCTCCATCCTCCCTGCTGCCTCCATCCTCCCTGCTGCCTCCATCCGTCCTGCTGCCTCCATCCGTCCTGCTGCCTCCATCCGCCCTGCTGCCTCCATCCTCCCTGCTGCCTCCATCCATCCTGCTGCCTCCATCCGGGAAGCCCGAAGGCAGGAGGAGGCAATGGGGACTCCCCAGGAGCACAGCTGGGAGGCAGGATGAGACCAGGGAGCTGCTGCACAGCTGGAGATCAGCTGGATCCATCCTGCCCCCTCGGCTCCAGGAATGGAGCTGTTTCCTTCCTGGTCCCTAAGACAACACAGCAGCAAGAGAGGAGCTGCCTGAGGACACACAGGGGCAAACTGCAGCGGGCAAAGCCCGCTTAGGGGAGGCTGTGGACCCCACGGGGGATCTGCTTTAGGGTCCCCTCCACCCAGGACCTATGCACAGATCCAGCACCAGCCAAGCCCCTGTCTCGGCAGAGCTGCCTGTGCAGGGCATCATGGCTTGGGTCAGGATTTATCCATCCATGAGGCTCTAAAGCCCTCTGCAACCCCATCTGAGCAGGGCCCCATTCAGGCAGCCCCAGCCGTGCAGCAATGCACTGCAGCAAGGAACTACATCCACTGCCCGTTCCCCTCCACCTGGAGAGAAGGGCAGCACTGCCTGCACAGGGGGGATTCAGCTTCACCTGCTTAACAGCAGCTTTGATCCCTTCCTCCCCACCAGGGCTCCTGCTCTGGGCGGTCCTGGTCCTTCATCTCCATGGACAAATCCCACCAGAGTGGCCAGGCGCTGATAAGCAATAAATGATCAGGGTCTAAATATCACAGAGCACAGCAACAACATTAACTATTAACACCCAGCATGGGCAGCAGGCCTGGACATGCAGGATCACTGACAAACTCAATGACTAAATCACACACAGCACGATGCACTCGATGGGAACATAACCCACAGCATCAGGAGGAGGCACCAAGTTAGAGCCACGCTTCAGCCTTTTCTCCTTACATCACCATCTCCTCTATTAACACGCCACAATCACAACTCCAGGCTCTGCCTCTCCTCCAAATGCACTTCTAGGATTACAGAAGGAATCTTCCCCCATTCCATGCCTGCTGTTCCTGGCAATAACAGCCACCTAAGCCTGGCTCCTGGTTGAGGACAGCAGAGTGCCTGCAAGTGTTTGCCTTCAAACACGCCCTGACCCTCTTGCTCGCCCCACCTCAAGCTCTTGATGGTGTTTGCTAAATTCCCTGCTTTCAATTGCATTCTAAGGCTTCATTCCCACAGCCATTCACTCCAGCCCTCCTACAGCATCCCCAATCCGAGAGCCGCATCCCTGGCTACGTTACACCCTCCTTTGAAAAGGCAAGGGAAAGCCACGGGCCCACAGCTCCCCATCACGCAGCACATGGAGCGATGAAAACCACTTCTCTGCAGTGGGCTCTCTGCTTAAAACCAGGATGGAAATCAGGCTCTTCAGTGTGCGGATAGGAGCAATTTCGAAGGAGAGATTGAGAAGACTTAAATAAAGAGATTGCTTTCCCCAAGGATGCTGCTTGAGATATTTAAGAGCTCAGGTTCTACACGGCTTGGATTTCCTTTGGCACCGATGCAGAGCTCCCTGCCCTGCTTCTCCAGCCTGCAATCCCCGCTTCAGGCTATTGGGGAGGGTCCAGCGCGGAGCCCATCAGTGACCACAGGAGGTAAATGGGGATGCAGGGGCCTGGAGGCCACCCTGAGCTTTCCCAGGGTGACAGCACTCGGCCTCAACCCTGACCCTTGCAGCCCAATGCAATGGGAAACAAAGAGCACAGCTACCTCAACACATGGCTCCCGGGGAGCAGGGCTGCCATCTGAAAGCACAGCTCTCGCCAAGACCAGACCAAGCACACACCACATCCAAAACCAAGCTCTCAGAAGGTCTTCAAGGAACAACTACCACCCTCCCCATCACCCTCACTGCTGCCCGGGGACCTCAATGCCATCACCCTCCATGACTTGCCACCAAGGTCAAGGAGCATCCAGTTAGAGATGGGTAAGCCCCAAGCGCGGCTGGACCTCACCAGCCTGATGCTGGAGATGGGGCCAGGCAGACGACCCCCAGATAACAGCTTTACCCCGAGATGCAACCCTGGTAGGCACCCATCGCATGCCTGAATATGTGTAGAGGGAGGCCAAGGGGTGGGAAATGATGTTAATTAAAGCTTTAATTACTGTAACCAAACGAGTACTATAATTACTTTATTCTCACGGAGACTTCAAACTGATTAAGGACCACGTGCGCAATCTTCGGGTTGATGTGGGTTTTAATTAAACGTGCCATCAAAGACGGTGAGAGGGGTGGGCAGGACCATGGCTCAGCCCTGCCTGCACCCCACAGACACCTAATGGTGAGGAGAGGGGCAGAGACACGTGGGTCAACAGCATCAACCAGTGCAAAAGGCCAAAGATAGCTGCCTGGGGGAGACTGAAGCCAACGGGATGCACATAGGCACACAGGCAAAGGACAAGCTCCTCTCTTATCCATCATCCCTGAGCTCCACATCCCTCCAAAACATCTCCCTACACAAACAGCTCCAAAACAGCCCCGCATGGGGCTGGGAAATATTAATGACCTGGAGCTGGCAGGTGGAGGGAATGATTAAAAAACAATTGGGCAAAGGTATCCTTTTCAGATAATAACAGTACTAAAAGACAAAGCTGTAGAAATTAAATTCCCAGTCCCCTACCTCAAATAAATAGTATCAGAATTTGAAATGAGACATAATTACCCCGGCAAGGTTAAAGCCGCTAATGCACCCGGAATGCAGAATCACCATCCATCATAATCATATCTCATATCTCAGCCATTATTTATAATTAGGAGGCACGGTTTAAAAAACACATAAAGACGCCCATGCAATGCAGTAATTCTTCTGTTATTACTCCTGCAGGGGCAATCCCGCACCGACTTGTGGAGCCCAGGACCAGGCAAAAGTAATTCCCCCTAAAGGCCCTTCCAAAACGCTCCTGGGATGGGAAAACCCACCTCAGCCCAACCATGAGGGCAAGCAGTGATGGGCAGCAGTAGAACACAGCCTGGCCGCATTGGGTCCCTCCAGCCATTGCAAACCCAAGCGGGCTCTCAAGCCATCCAGACAGTCCTTCTCCATTAAATGTACTGAATTCATACCCTTTTATCCCAAACACCGGTGCAGGAGTGGAGCTGAGCAGACCCCAGAGCCACAACCGGCTCAGTCAGGCAATGCCCAGCCTGATGTGCTGTACCCAGGGTCAAAAGCTCCCCAGTGCTGCTGGAGCTGCCCTTCCCCTGCAGCATGGGCTGTGCTATGTCTTGTGCCCAGTGAAACATTAACAGGCTCCGGGTGAAGCAGGAGGAAATCACAGTTAATGTATTCCGGGGAAGTCCGGGATGGCAGCGCCTACGTGGCACAGCCAGCTCCAGAGGGCCCTGCCTCCCAACCCCTTCTCCTCCCAGCCAGGAGGAGCAGTGAGCCCGCATCCCCGCAGGGATGTGCAGGGGCTCCATTGAACACACGAGCACTGAGCCCGGAGCGAAGCTCTTGCATGGGAAAGCTCAAACCCTGGGAGGTGGTGGGGTACACAGAGGGTTTATCATCCCCAGAGACATGGGAGAGGTGTTTGCCTCCTTTGGTGGCAAATCTTCCAATGCGTAAAGGGAACCTGCAGGAAACGTGGAGAGGGGCTTTGGCCAAGGGCCCGCAGGGCCAGGCCAAGGGGAATGGCTTTAACTCGTCAGAGGGGAGATGGAGATGAGCTCTGGGGCAGAAGCTCTTCCCTGTGAGGGTGCTGAGGCGCTGGCACAGGGTGCCCAGAGGAGCTGTGG
>JAOEHX010022216.1:0-18625 GCA_025448015.1 Bolborhynchus lineola
CACAACATCTGTATATCTACAATTTACCTCTTTAACACAAAACCATCCTTAATTATGTAATTATGTTGTCATCCTGAGAAATCTTTATTCTCACTGTACTTTATTTGAAATAAGCAGTGAATGTAGCATTCAAAACAAGAAAGTATCAATTTATGTAACAACATGGTTTCTTTTCTATCCTACCCTTTATGCAATCATAGATATCCATAGCCAATTTCATTTGCATTCATAATGTCTCCTAGTCTTGAATGCCTTAAATCTCATCTGTCTTTTATACTGTCTCCAAATTCTCATTCAAGACAAAACTTCTGTTTCCATTGTTGTCAAGCACTTTTTCCAGGTCACTAATCAGTACTCTAAACACTACCCACCTCAGCAGATCTTTCAGGCACCCTGTTATCAGCATACCTACTTTACAACATGGCAATATATTACTCTTTGTTTATAGAGCAGATGAACACGTAAAGACACAAGAGCTGACTGTGCTCATCTCTTCTGACTTTCTTTGTAATACACAAAAGTTCCTTCAGTCAACCCCAGTTTATTCTAACATGTCATTTAGAAAAGCCTTTAATCTTGATTTACAGATTTCAGTGATGAAGAACATACAACAGCAGCTCTTGGTAAACTGTTCCAAAGGTTAATGACCTTTGGAGTTAAACAAATGGCTGTTTATTTCTGCTCTGAATGTGTCCATTTTAAAGTTCCATCTATTTTAATTTATTATTCCTATGTTTGCAAGTCCTTTATTATCCAGTTCCCACTGCTTGTGTGGGCAAGCACAGACTTTGCTCAGGTCAGCCTTTAACCTGTTCCTGATGAGAAAAGATCAAGGTCTTTGAAGCCCTCACTAGAGGACACATTTTACAAATTTTCTCTGCTCTTCTTTGAAGCTTCTAACCCAACCTCAGTATCCTTTCCTGAGGAAACACATATTCATGTATAAAGCACAACAGTCTCATATAAGTTCACATTCAGCTGCTTCACCAGTCAAGTCTTCTGTACATATCATATCTTCCAGAATGCTAGGGGGAGAAGTAGGGGTGGGTACACTACTATTTTATTTCTCCTAAATATTATGATCTCTTTTCTTCATTCTTCACTATTTCTCATTCTGGGTGCAATCTCTGTCAGTAAGTATATTAAGTTTTCTTTTGGATCATCGATTAAAGTAGCATGAATTACTATTTTGCCTCTTCTAATATACTTGAGCAGAAGTGAGCTAATCTGTATCCTTCCCTCTGTTGCAAGCTCAGCCTGACTGTATGATTCAAGATAGGGTCATACTACCATTATGAAGGCTGTGTTTCTCTTCCACCACCCTTCGTGAAACAGTTGGCATGAGGATATGTGAGAAAGGGTCTGCTATCAGGTATCCTTTCCAAGACATCTGATTTTCCTTAAAATCCTTTTATGAAGAATTTGTCAAAGAAGTTTTTGAAAATACATTCTTTTCTCTTTGACAAGTATATTGTTGAGAAAGACAAAGAGATCTGGTCAAAGAGATATAACTTCTTTTTACAGCAACTCCGAAGTCTATCCTTACTATATTTACTCATACTACATTGATATAATTGTTTTACAACTTCCTCTAATTATTGTTTCAGCTGATGTGATGTGCTGTATAAAAAGCTATACACCTCATCTCTCCTCCAGATAAGTGAAGAAAAAGTTGGAAACAAATTACTACAAGTTCCAATTTTCACAAGACTATATTACAGCCACTAACTAAAAGACTCAATGTATTTGCTAATTAATGAGCAATTGACTCCCTGTGCTTTAGCCAAACCCTGAAATAATATTCTTCAGAAAAAAAAAAGTTCTTACCATTATGAACAATAACTCTGTATTTTCTGTCCAAGCAAAGGTCCTTCTGCCTTTGTCTGACAATTTTCTGTGCCTCTGGAGGCAATCCCTTGGGGTCCCGGGAGAACACAAAGGAATAGCTATCAGCACAAGTGCCATCTTCATTCAGCTGGCGGCAGGAGTAATGAAGAGCATAGGTATCATAATCTGTGTCCACTACCCAGTGATCATCATCTGGGAGGAATCATAGAAAATTGAAAACGTGAGATACAAGCAATATCTGGTAAAACTAGAGAGATTGCTGCCATAACTCTAAAGAAAATAATACAATGAAAATTGCTAGAAATTATAACAGATCAGCTCTTAGTTTATTCCTGCCTCCAGTATTTAATTCCATGTTTTTGGGGGAGTTTTCCTTTTTATAAATAAAATAAGCGTATTTATCAGGGAGAGTGATGGAGAAAACAGGACATGGTTGGCACACTGCTGCTCCTCTAACATAAGCTCAGAACAAGTGCAGCATGAAGAAGTGCTAATAAATGCCTTGTAAATCCATGCCTGAACATCATTATAAGACATAGCAGCAAAGAAAAATAATCATGTGTTACAGTAGCCATCATTAAGTACAAATAAAGTTTTCTCATTTTAACCATAAACATGGAACAGTCAGACAAAAAAAAAAGTTAAAAAAGCATATAGAGAAGCTAAATGTACTCTTGGTCATACCAGTCATGCTCCAGATTACTCAAAATCATAACCATTTTCCTACCAGGGATGTTTCTTAAACTGCTGTTTAAGGAAAGAGATTATTGTGCAGTTTCCATGTATGTTAGAAGTGTATTTGCTAAAAGCTCTGTCATAAACCCCCTTCTCAAAACACAGCAACAATTTCAGGAAATTCTTAACTATTTAGCTGGGTAATCTCATAAATACCTAGTCACAGAGACACACTGTGCTAACAGAAGTGAACCTGAGTTTTTGCAGTAAAAAGTGTCATCTCTATGCTTTTCTCTCCTGGAGCAAAAGATCCTCCCTTGTGCTATGTCTATGCTGGAGATATGTTCTCTTCCCCACCTCTTCTGTGGGTGGGGATCACTGTTTTTAGAAAGGTAGAATCTGGGGTCAGCCAGCAATCTGAAGTATCCGTGAAAACACGATTCAGCAGCATACTGTGAGGAGAATCAGCAACAATTCAAAAGCAGTTGGCATCCAAAGCATTCTTTGTAACTGCATCTTTGGAGAGAATGGAGCTCAAATCACTTCCAAATTCCACCAGCTTCTCTTGGAAACAATCCATGGAAATGTCTTGAGCTACAAGTGTCTGAATCTCTACTTGGCTCAATAAATTAATTTTGCCTAGGGTGTGACAGATGATGGAAAAATATGAATGTATATATACTGGATTATATTTGTTTCTTAAAACAGAAATATCTCTACATTTGAAAATATGAAACCAAGCAAAATAACAGTTGCAAAATCTTTTCTCCTGCTCAGTCAAGCCTGACATTAGGCTCTTCAGAGAGAACAGAAGCATTGATAACATGAGTTCTGAACTAAAATAAGACTTAAAATACTTCACCTGTCTTTCATTTCTTTTCAATGACCTTCAACTATATTGTTGGATGACAAACAAAAGAAATACAAAAATATACAAAGGCCTGGACTTCACTTGTTTAAAGAAAGCCAGTTAAGAATGTTGTTAAGAAAGCTGACCCATGTGAAAAATAGTGCTTACCTTGTTCATATTAAGGCTTTGATGTATGATAGTTATTACATGTTTTAAGTATGTTTAAGAAGTCCAAACCTATATTTCGCTTCCCCAGGATGGACATACAATGTAACTAGCTGTTCTTCATCTTCTACAGCTAAGTACTCACTTCCTTTCTGCAGAAAAGAGGCAACACCCCAGTACTTCATCTTGAACTTGGCAGGATCCTCTGTGTCAGTGAAAGAGCCAATCATATCAGCACAGACATCCCAGTTGCTGTGGCCAGAGAGAAAGAATACGTCACATGCAAACCTAACAGCACAGATTCGGTGTGACTATATGATTACCGCAGGGATAGCAGGTAGGATTTGAGCACCAGTAAGCAAAGCAGAAGTTAAGTGAAATGGAATAAGAGGAAGATTGCAAACAGCTTACTTGAACAGTCTGACTCTGCCCTTTGCAGTGGCAGACATTTGTCCATTCTCATCTATAGTGAACTCAGCTACCACATTGTCCTGCAGAAACAGCCCCTCAGGATCTTTTTTTGCCATGGCATACCAGATGCCACTGTACTGTAAGGAAATAAGAAAGGTTACAATTAGAACTAAAACTATGGAAAACACTACATACAGACATTAAAAACTGGGTGGGGGGGAATTTACAGAGGGGAGAGCATGCGGATATTTGACACCATGCCTCAGAGTTGTACCAAGGAAACAAATCTAGCAGTTGCAACAGCATAAACCCACCAACACATCCTAGAGCAGTCAGGGGCAGAGAAGTAATTGATCCTGTTTGTATGTTATTTGTATCTGCAGTTCTGCAGCATTTAAGAAGTGAAATTTGGTGGGAAGAGGATAACAACTGGCAGATCTTGTCAGATCTATGTATAGATGTTTTTTCCTTGCAATGATGTCTGAAAACATGAGTATTAATTTTGCATAGAAACAACCAAGTCACTACTCTCATTTTGTTACAGTCTGAAACCAGTCCGTTTAAGCTCAGTTTCTGTAGTTTTCCTTACTAGATGCATCAGGATCCAGTATCTGTGGAGGTGTGGGCAACGTCACATACTTCTGCTGTTTTGCAGCCTGTGACTTTGAATGAAAATGTGAACACTGATGCTACTGAATGCCAGATTTTGTAGCCTGGGAAGAGGAGTTAGGCAAGATATCACAGATCCATGACAGAAAGATTTACCCTGTTCTTGTCGAAGTTCTCCTTGACTTTGAAGCTGCTTACTCGGCAGTCCCGCTGTGCTGTGCTGCTGCCTAGCAAGGCCAGTGCCAGCAGGAGCAGCCAGGACAGAACTCTCTCTGTATGGGCCATCCTTTCCCTGCAGCAACAGCAAACAGAGAATAACATCAGAAACAGGCTCTATCACACAACTGAGGAAGGGGGGAAGGCTGCTCTGATAGTTCCCCAGGCATCATGCAGTTTTCCCTGATGCATACACAGGCAAGGAGCCTGGTTGTCCCCAGCCCACCACAGCAGGATCCCTTACAGACAGTGCTTGTCCCTGTAGCCTCTTGAAAGCCCAAATGTTGATGGCAGTGGCGGGGCGCCCAGACAGGGAATGCTTTATGTAGTCCTGGGGCTTTCGCAACCCCCTTAGGTACAAAGCCAGCATTGGATGGGGAGCAGGGAGGTGGGTTGGTGCATGCTGTAGGCGTGCAGGGCCTCTTCATAACATCTTGTGTAACACCCATGGGCTCAGGTGGTCTTTGACCCTGACCTGCAGACAAGCAGGCACTAGGAACAAATGCCTCTCTTTGGTTTTCCTAAGACAGAGGCAGAGCTCACACCTGGCAGAAGGGGTGTGCACATGTGCAGGGAGAACAAAGAAAGAGAGGCATTCCAACTCTGCAGGGGGGCGAGTTAGTTGCCTCTGCCTCCTAAGTGGTTTTACACTGCAGTCCAAAGTCCTTCTTGCCCAATGCACTCAACCAAATTACAAGGTGCAGACCTGTTTCCTACTCCCCGAATTCCTTTCCTGTTTTCCCCTGATAAACAGTGGCAAACATCATCCTTGCAAGTTTCTGCTAACATTTCTGAAAGCCTCATCATGCCGGAACTTCTTCAGGTCCTTATGATGGGTTCCCTCCTCCTTCCCAAAGGGTGTCTCAGGTGCCAATCTCATGATCTGCTCTCAGGAACAGGAACTGGGTCCCTAAAAATCTCTGAGAAGGCAAAGAGCACTTTTGTGTGGTACTGCAACGGTGGTAGGATGTATGTGCATCCTGATTGCATGTACACACTGCATCAGGGCCTTTTCACATCAGTTTCAAATCAGAGTTTCTAGAATTTCTATTATGTTTTTGGTAAACAGTTTTCAGTTCCATAAACCATTATTTTCTCCTGTTCAGGCAAGTTTTGCTGCCTCTCAGTCAATATTTGTTCTATAGTTTCAACATCTTTAGAAAGCATTAGAGAAAACCTGTTAATTATTTTCTAGACATGTAACCAGAGCACGATAGGAACAATTATTACCAAGAGAACTAATTCACCTACATTTTTTTACCTCCTAATTTCGAAAGAATAGAGATGGGACCTGTTAGTTAAAGGTCTTTGTTCATTATTTTCATGCACATTAAAATATGGCAATACCAATGTGGTATAAAAAAATACTTCAGCAGTAGCTGATGTACAGAATTAAAACAATTTATCAGCATGGTCTTTCCCCGAAATTTCTTTCAGCATTCTATTCCTTTCATATATTCATAAAAATATTAAACTTTTTACTGTTTTTGCAATCTGTTTCATACATAATGCAGACAGTGACACAGTCTGATTTATCTTCCTTTCCTGCTTTGTGTTGGAACATTTTTGCATAGATAGTATATTTTTATTCACTTTCTCAAGCATCAAATACTCAGGGCTGTTCCAAGTCTGCTCTGAAGCCTGTAATTCCCCGAATAACATCAGACACTGAAAATTCTATTATGATTAATACTAAGGATACTATTTGGAATAAAGAAGGTATTTAACAGGTAACCCGAAAGGATGATGCACATTAATTGTCCTGCGACTTTAAGCAGTAATCTTTCAACAAGCCAACCTTTCCATTTTAAACTGAGATTTTCAAGTTTGCTTACTCCCACAAAGACTTAAGGGAAACAACAATCTATATCCCTCTGGTGGCTTTTAGAGTCTTGCTCTAGCTTCTGGCAAGGCTGATGCCAGTTATATTTATGTATTTTTACAAAGCTTTTATAAAGCAATCACTATTTTTAATACATGAATTTATCATACTTACAAGAGCAAAATCGGCATGGATTTTCTTTGTTCAATGTCTCCCATGATTGATGGTAAGAAAACAGATTATAGTGTAATTTACAAGCTTTAAATCTTTTACTTTCTTTAATACTGATGAAAACAATTACTGTCTGCCAAATCATGAAATATCATTATTTCTCCTAAATTTGTCCTCTTTGGAAATCTGTGTACTGCTTTATGTTTCCAGACAGGTTCTTTCAGGATCAAATCTATTCCTACAGAATTTTGTCAATAACATGATTATCCATGAAAATTCTATTACAGAAATTTTCAAAGAAGTCTACAGTCACTCATCTAAATGAATCAAAACGTGATGAGACTTGATCACCTCTGAAAACCTAGTTCAACAGCCCCATTATATTTATTGCATGATGTCCTCAGCAGTTTTACAGACAGGAGACCAAACTATGTTTCACTGAAACAAAAGTATGCTTCTATTAATAATTTTTAACTAAAAGCAAGAGCCATTTTAGTGTCTTAAATTAATCTGAGGTCATCAACAAAATAAGTCAGAAGCGTGTAATTTTGGGTTAGCCATGGCACGGCATTTCTTTAATTGTGTGCCTCTGCTGATCTCCGCAATGTTTGGCAATGCAGATCTGGTAGATGTGCCTGGCAAAGGCTTAGTAATTATAACTTCTAATTAGTTCACCTCCTCAAGTCTGTGATCTCTCTGAACTCTAGGTAATACCTCAGAAAACTCTTTAGAACTGCTATCATTGTGAATTTGTGGGAGTGCAGCTTCAGTGAAGTCACAGTGGTGTTTCCCAGTCAGATTTCAACAACTGCAGAAGAAGACCTGTCCAAGCCAGTACCATATGTAGGTGACATAGTAAAAGTTCAGCTCTGTTCCTCTTCTGGTTTAGCTATACTTCCAACTGTGCCCACCTGAGACACAGTTTACATTAATGAAGGATTTTCACAGTCACAGCTAAAACACCTTAGTTCAATGAGACAAGCTTTTTAGGCAAAAAGGCTCCTTGTTGTCAGTTGTGTCTTGATTGGGCAGGATGGAAAGCTGCTGGCAGATTACCATTGTTATGGCAATTCAAGGGTGAATTTTTTCTCAGTCCTAACACATGTAGCTGTGCCAGCACAACTATGTAAACTCATAAACAGGGTAAACTTTGCCTCAGTTAATCATCATTTGGATTGACTTGGGCTATGGGTTTGGTTCAGAAATGATGCCAGCAAGTGATCCTCATCCAGATCTTCGGAACCTGGATACACCTCTTAGAGGTTTGTACTTCTCATGCAAGCAGAACAGAATTTGGGCCAGGATTTCAATTGATTCTTAGAGAAATGCACATAGATCAAGACAATCACATTAAATGATTGCTGGGTTCTGGGAAATCTCAGACAATTAAAATTTTGATAATACATAAACATTCAAATAACCTGTAATGTAAAGCATTCATTTACAAAACTTCTTGTATCGCCACACTTAATAAATTCCATATATGACTTCCATTCTATTTGAAGTTGGCATCATATTTTTAATATTATAGAAAGTTTTTTAAAAGTCAGTATGGGTTTTTTTTTGATCCATATTTTGTTGAAGGGTAGAAAAGACTTCTACCTTTGAACTGTGGCAAAAGGCAAACAAGATGGCCTTTCTGGCAGTGATTCTGTGATTGAAGTTTTTTTTACATTAATAGCCTGCAAAATTCTGCAGTATTTTCCACTTGGAATAGCAACAGAAAATACACAGAAAAGGTCAGATTTTCAAAGGAAATTGTGGAAAAAAGCTTTCATTGTAGGAGTTATTTTAGTTTCATTTATGACTTCATAATAGAAAAGAAGAAACGATTCAAATTACTATTTAAAACATTTTGAACTAGAATTTTATTTGTGGTCAGAAGAGTAACTCTAGCTCCTAGGAGAAAGCTGGCTCAAAGAACTGGTAATAGGAGACGTTGCATCCATTTCTAGCCAGACTGCACGTAGATTGAAAGACTTTCTGCAGTCTTCTTACAGTTATTTATAGTGTGCCATTCACAAACATGGGTATCAAACTCTTAAAGGCAGAATTTACAGGGAAATGCATGACTGCTGTGTGCACAGAGCAGCGGATCCAAGCGTAGCCACTGCCCTATGGAACCAGACTCATAATAACAACTGACAACAAATGCCATGAGCTGAGCCAAGGAGATGTGTGTACTTTGTAAGAGACAACTGCGTACACTGTCACCATCACAACTGTTCCCCTTGGTGGCAGTCTGAATACAGAGGTCAAGGACAGAATGGGATTGAAAAGATTAGCCTTTGCACCATGTCAGCCTGTGTGCTACCTGTTTTTGTAATTTAATGACATCACACGCTGCTTAAGGAGTAAATTTACACTGAGCTCTTTATAAACGGTATTTAAACAAACCTAGTTTAAAACAGTACCTTTATTCTCTTTTGCAAACCTCTCTGAGGACTGTGATTCTGAATTGAAATGCTTTTCTAGATGTCCTACTAAAATAGAAACAACTTGAAACAAAGACGTAAATTTGCCAACAGGCTGGACAGCCTGGTGAAGAGAGCTTTAAACAATGAATGATGAAAGCCATGGACATACTGGAGCAAGTCCAGCAAAAAGCCACAGAGACCATTGAGCAACAAGAGAATCTGACAAAATGGATGGCTGAGGGAGCTGAAGCTGTTGCTGTTCAGTCTGAAAATAATACTCTGGGAGATCTTATCAAGTTTACAAATACCTGGCAGGAGGGTATATAGAAGACAGAGTCTGACCCTTCTCAGTGGTGCTGAATAGTATTCTCAGTAATAAAAAATGGTCAGGTAACCTAAGATCACCAGGGAGTCAATGTGAGAGAGGATAAGGTTAAAGGCTGCCATCCTTTACTCAATCTGTATACTAAAATTCATGCCAAGCTGCCAAGAAACCCCTGTTCATGGTCAAAGCTACAGTGCATTTGGGAACCCAGGTTAACCCCTTCATGCTGGACTGGCCATTTATTTAAGGAAATCTCCCCTAGAATCTAAAATCTCTGTTGACTACTTATTTCATGACCCCCCAGAGCTAGCCACTGGTAGTTTCCAGAGGCCTTGAAAATTTGCACCTGTATGGAAACAGCAGTTAACTTACTATCTTCAGCGTTTATATTTTTACGATTACTTTTTTAAGAAAAGAGATAGCAAATTATTTAAAAAAAAAAAACCAAAAACATAAATGTTCAGGTTGTTTATAAAGGCCCCCAAAACACACCAGATCAGTGAAACCAAAATATTTCAGTGCCAAAAACCAGCTGTTAGGGGCACACAGTACCTGTTGTACATACCTACAGGATCAACTCTCCCAAACCAAGAATTTAGGAAAAAATAATAAAATTCTGACTATTAATTTCTTGGATTATACATATAAACTCTAATGACCAGGCAGTGGACACAAAATTATCCGCATCAAAACCCATGCAGTTGAAATAACTGTGTTTGATCTGTGTTTCTTCAGAAAATCTTAACTGAATGAACCACATTAGATGGACAGAGACTCTCAGATACAAACACTGAACTGTGTTGTGAAACCTTATAAATACCTTTGACATTTACGTGCTGCTTGAATCTATTTAAATAACCATGTCTGTCAGTTATCCTTCTTAGGAGTTTCCACATTTCACAAGGGCTCAGGAAAGGTCTGCTACTAAGTACTCCATAAATAATTTGATTTCTGTAGTAACTCTGAACATCAATGTGAACAATGTGAACATCGGGGTTGGAACTAGATGATCTTAAGGTCCTTTCCAACCCTAACTACTCTATGATTCTATGATTCTATGGTCAATGTGAACTATGAACAAATGACATTATAAGTGTGGAAATTACAAAGCACACATTTAAGATATTCTCTGAAATTAAAACAACTTGAAAAATATAACACCTGCTCATCATATTTTTAAATCAATCTACGTCAACAAGGAAAAGAATCAAAGCCAAATGTATTTTCTTACTAAGTGTTCTTATTAAAAAATTGCAAGGAAAGATGATAGCAAAATCTGAAAAGTTTAAAAGTGCCAGAAATGTAAATTTCTTTTTTTATATATAGTTTCTTATAATAAACTAAAATACAAATATAAATTAGTTTTTCTAAAGATAAAATACTCAATAGTGTGGAACATATGAAGAGGAAAGGAGCTAGAAAGAAAATAAATGTCTTATTCCAGCACAGAAGCTTTAAAATTCAGTACAAGGCTAGTACTCAAAAAAGTTCTAATGTTCGAATTTACAAAATTTATTAAAATACTAATATGAGAAAAAAAATACACTGTATTTTCCTATATCTAAAATGAGGACTTTATAAATATAAGATATGTTTATAGAATCATAAAATCAGTGAGGTTGAAAAAGACCTTTAAGATCATTCAGTCCAACTATTACCCCAGGACCAGCAAGACCACCACCAAACCATGTCACTAAGGACCTCATTTACATGTGTCTTGAACATTTCCAAACTATATTATGATATCTATCAAATCACTTCAGCTTCTTGATTTGTTGTAATTGTGCATTGTTTAAATCACAACAAACAATTACCTCACACACCCACCAGCGAGGGTCTTATGCTGTCCCTCAGGCTGCTAGAGGCAAGTAACCCAACCAGAGAAAAGGAGCCAGGTCAGAATGTGTGATTTTCATGTGCATTTTTAAATCCTTATGGCAACTGCAGGCTGACAAGAATTGGTGTCTTACACAGTGTTTCATATCACAGTCAGGGAAAACTAATATACTGAGTTAGCTGCCATTGCACACCAATCACTGACCTGTTTGTTGTGCACCAGAGGATCAGAGTCGGTTGCCCATGTTGATTCTTCTGCATCTGTTGATAAAAATTAATGTTGACACAGTCTGGTCTCTGGCAGACAGATAAAGTTGTACTTTGCCATTACTATTTTCAAATTAAGAATTGCCAAAGGGTATGTAGTATTTTATTGTTATACAAAGAATCTCTTTCTGCTTCTGGTCAATGTGGATGGCACAAATAGAAATAAGATTAATTGGACTGCAACCTTCCTACTGTGCTGAAATTCAGATCTGTTTCAATGAATACAGATCATTTGCTGTCATGGAGTTAAAGTTGGTGCTCAACTTTAACTCATCTTTCTCACACAGCCCTGGGCTGTTTCTTTTTTCTCATCATACCTTTTCCATTCATACGAGTGATGCTGAACTTCAGATGGTAGGAATCTTCAAGCATGTTATAAAGCTAAAGCCAGACTTAAGCTTCCCTCTTTGCTCACTTTCTGCCAGTTATTACCATTTTTCTACTATTTAAAAAAACAGACATCCCCCACTTTTTCTGAAGAAGGCACAGAAGAAAATACATTACTTGCAGTACTCTGGTTATTTATGCTTACACAGTAAAAACTGTGCTGTCTCCTGCACTCAATTTGAATTCAAGCCATTTTCTGTTTTTTCCTTTAGGCTATCTATTTTTGCAAAGTGTAAAAGTATTAAAAAAATCCGTGTAAGTCATATCTGACTGCACTGAGTCAAATTGTAATTCTTTTACTCCGTCTTCAGATGGCTAAATCACTTGAGAAAGCTCCCACTTTTGTTAGGTCTTTAGGATTTCACCCATTTTATGCATGTATAGCTTCATAGATATTTACTTTCAGTAATCCAGTTTCCATCATCTCCTGACTGTTTCAAGGAAAACAAAATTCTGCAATTTAAAAGTTTTCCCTGTAACATTCTGCTTTACTCCTCTTAAGCACCTCTCACATACACATGTGTATATCTGTGCACGTGTATAATGTGGGCTAAGTATCTAAGTGGAATTCCTCATATTAAATTTCAACGGAAACTTTTGTGTGCATAGTACAATATATATATGCTATGAATGAAGGAGGTAACATGCAGGTGTACATGACTACACATCAGAAAATTTTATAAGGTCTAAGAATTATTTTATATGTTTAAAATGCTAAAATGATTCGCTTAGGATTTATGAGCTAAGAATGCTCAAGGTTTAGTGTCCTGACATCTCTTTATTTAGCAGTCTCCAAGATCTCACACTAAGAAGATGCTAAGCCAGTGCCTTCTGTCATAGCTCAAGAATTTCAGAAGGCTTGGAAGCCAGAGAAGGTGAATGTACTATGCCTGTGAGCTGTACGATATGTACACAGCACTGTTTTTTTGCTAATATCAAGTTAGGACTTCTTGCTACCACACCTGCTTTGATGGTAATGAAGTTCTAAAAGGAATCCTAAGAACAATCCAGCAAAAATGGGTGAGGTAAAAAAAGATGATGTTGAAAAATACTTGGAGAACAACCCCCAGTTTGCCAAGGAGTATTTCGACCGAAAAATGAGGGCAGAAGTTCTGGGAAATATCTTTAAAGTGAGCCCTGGAAATGTGAAGGAAGGAGTCAGCTTCAAAGACATGTCCCGTCTGGAGGAGTGTGACATACTTTTTGAGCTGCTAACAGAAATACAGGATGAAGGAGGCGATATGGAAAAGATAGTGCACAAGGCCCTGCAGAGGCTAGCACAGCTGCTGGCAGCTGATCGGTGTAGTATGTTTCTTTGCCGTTCCAGAAATGGTGTTCCAGAGGTGGCCACCAGGCTTCTCAATGTCACTCCAACTTCCAGCTTTGAGGAGAATTTGGTGAAACCAGATAATGAGACAGTTTTTCCTCTGGACATTGGGATAGCGGGATGGGTTGCTCATACCAAGAAGTTTTTTAACATACCTGATGTGAAAAAGGTAAGTGACTGCTCCTGGGGAGTGGGTTTCTGTGCCTCTGCTTACTCAGCTTCCCACACAGGGCTTGTGATATGGAGTCATTCTTCAGAAACATCCCAGAGAAAGAAATCCAGACTAAAAGCATGAGAAAAGCAGCAGTAGAACCACATCATGTAGCATAGTGAGGTATTTCCAGTATCCTTGCCCAATAATTGCAATGTAATTTATTATAGTAAGGAAGGAGACTATTCGATAATAGAGACCAATAGGTACTTGTATTTCTGTTGGACAAGGCAGGCCCCTATTCTGTTCTCCAGTATGGGCTTGCAAGTGTGTTCCCTTATCATTCTATGCTGCCATACATGCACCTCTGAATACAATCAATTTACAGCTTTTGTAATAAGGATGCTTCCTTATAACTAGATGAATGAAGCCAGATGATGATGTCAGCATATATTCTCAGTTTCAAGTCTGTCTTTGAATTTGAAATGACTTCAAATCTTGAGGATGTTCAGATCCAAAGCCTTCATTCAGAACCATCTACAGTTGAAGATTAATAAGTCAGAGCTGGTATAACATTTTCAAAGTTCATGTTGAATTTGCACACAATCACCCTCTTTAGGTATGATGATGACAAGGGTTATTACAAATGTTAATTAAATGAAGGGTGACATAACAGAAATTAAACACGCATGATGAGAACTGCTTTCAGAAACTGCTCTGAAATACATGGGGAAATATAAATGTGCTGTGATTGCTGTAGAGCTCTTTACAAATAGATAACCTTACATTCCAGTATCTGAAGGGGGACTGTAAGGATGGTGGGAAGGGCCTATCAGTATTTCCTATACAGTCTATTTAAAATTCTGGGCCATTTTAGGGATGGAAACCACCTCAGTATCTTAAGATCAATATAAATAATAAAAATCTTTATACTCTGCAGTTGTCTATGTTTTCCAGGAGATAAACAAAAAGTATTATTTTTTTATCATGTTGCATGTTGGCAGACATTAAAAATAAATGACTACTTTTAAAGCTCATAAACAAATGAAAATGTATATGTATGTGAAAATAACATTCTAATATATAGTAAACTACCTCAGATGTAAGTAGGAATGATAGCTACAGACAGAAGAATGACTGATTTTAGAAAAAAGAAAACAGTTGATTTTTATCTGACCACTAAGATGCTTTCTCTAATGTCTGCTGTTCTGACAAGAAGCATCTGATCTACTGCCTTTTACCAGCACACTGGGAGACTGGAGGATAATCCTTCTAAGTTCATAAGGCTGATTAGATGAGAAAAGATCAGAAGGATCAAGAAAGATATGCCTTCTACCAGAAACCGCAGTGCTCCTTAATTTCATTGTGTGAGAGGTGCCCAGAAGAGGGCTCCCCAAATATTTCTGTGTTTTCAATAGAATTTGTTCAAAATTTTGTGGCTAATATAACTTGCATATGCTTAAATAAGAGAACTTTTCTGTCCATCTAATCCTGCTAAGTATACATTTTGCACTCATAAATTAATCCATATCAGATGAATATCTGTCCAGCTATTAATCAACCATTCTAAGGTAATCTTTACTTAGGCATCCTTTTACTCTCTTAGGATTACTGAGGTCTATGCCATTAGGCCCACACGTAAAAATGCAGTGAAACCAAGGTGCCATTAATCCACATTTGGTAAATGAATGTCATCAAAATATTGTCATTTCATAGAGTAATTGCAAAACTCCCAGCCTTTTCTCTGGCACCAAGATTTGTTATTTAAAAACAACCCTGAAGGTCTCAAAATTGTCACCATTTCCATTCTGTTTGCACAAAAATTCAGGTGGCCAAATCCACACTCCTCACATAGACCAAGTTCCCAGTAATGTTACCAGAATCTCTCAGTTTTGGAGAGAACTGCAGAACCAGAACTGCAGCTTTAGTCAGTAATATTTAAGGAATATAGTTAGTCTATGGCAGCAGAAATAGGCAGCCACTGAAGCCTTTATCACGTTTTTGAAAGCATAATTATTTTTCAGATCATTTTGTATGCACTTCAGTCAATTGTCAGCTACCCAAAATGAGCAAAAAATGACTAGCAGACTTAAGAGAGAGAGGAATTTTACCCCTATTGCCTTGTCAGAATACAAAATGCACAATGAAAAATTCTAGATGCTATAGTACTTTAAATATGTAATGTCTAACCACTTTCTATTGTTGACACAATCCATATCCGAACGGCATAGTGTTTTTTAAGTCTTAAGTACATGACAACATTGACAAGCCCACAGTGAGACATTTCCATGCTTCAATCACCACCCCTTTATAACAGAAGTGAACATAATGAAAGATCATAGCAGCAGTAAAACATTGCAAGAACTTAAGACTCCACTTTTGGTGCCTGGTAGCCAGTTCTTTAGGGATTATCTTCTTCAACCTGGAAAAGTATCAATAAACGAGAGGAAGCTCCTCATCCTGTCTAATGCTTCAGAAAAGAAAAGCAGAGGAAAAGATACAGATCTTTCATAATTAACTTAGTAGCCAGAACAGTCTCCCCCCACAAGATTATGGACCTGTTGACTGCAAGAGCTAATAGTGTTTAATCTAGGATTTAACAGTAGTGAGAAACAGAAGGCCAAGCAGGACCATTGCCCTAGTAATTTGCTTCACATTATTCCTAGTGTCTGGCAGAGTATGTGACACAAATATTCCAAAATAAAATAATAGACTATATAAAATTTGATAAGTCCATTAGTATCCTTTAAATATTAACTGATAACATGGACAACATGATAAAGAAGAGTACAACTGCCTTATACCTTTTGCTAAGGCAGTATTTCCAAATAAAACTAAGAAATAGTTAAACAAGGAATATCTCTTCTGAGCAATCAAAATCTTACATTCTCAGCCTGTTAGAACCAATAATAAATACCATATATATTTGCTCAAATGTGTCATTATATTTAAATTATTGCAGCATTCCTTTTAAATTCAGACATATTTGAAGACAAAGATTTACCTGAGGTTTGGAATGTCCTGGTTATAGTAGAGTATAAAATTATATGAATGGTGAAAAATATGCTTCAAAAGAAGTGAAAGTTTTTGAATTATATCCATATGGGACTGAAATGTTCTGATGCTGAAGAACAAGGCCTCATTTGTAGAGGTTCTGCACTTGAATCCACAAACCTCAGTGAAGAATCAGCTGAATGTGGAGAGATTCTGATGCTTCCAATTCAGATTAAGCAGCCAGAGCAGTGATCACTGTGGCACTTGATTTAACAACTTCAAAACATCTTCAAGTTGCAAGCACTGTATCATCCCTTAGTAAATTGATACAGCTTCACTTTGCATGAATCTTTTTTTCTGTAGGAGCTCTCCTTCTCTTTAATGCAAGGGCAGGAGAGAGTTCAAATTCAGGCCTTTCCTAAATGACAGAGCTTCAGATTCACAGGAATGTGTCAGTACCCAGACTTCAGGCTATCTGAACCTGGAACAAGCAAGAAGAAATACTTCACCCCTTTTCTTGAATCTATATCAGATTGTAAAATAAAGATTATTTGGAGAGGGGAGAGTAAAGAGAAAAGGGAAGCATGGTCTTGCAGCTCAGTGGTTCAAATTCTGATGTGGCAGTGAGGAGACCTGGGTGCTGAACTGCTGTCTAGCTGCAATGAGCAAAGAGTTGCTCTGGTAACACACAGCAGTGGTCCTGTGACCAGGAGGCAGTCTTAGAATGCCTCCTAGGGAAAGAAGATGTTGCTGGAATCAGGCACATCGATGTCAAAAATATGAAGCAATGAGAAAGCACAGGAGAAAGCAAGATGGTGAATGACATAACTGGTTGCTCTGAAAATGGAAAGAATGGAGTCACTTTGTGGTAGCGTTGATAGTAGCTCAGTCACTCGCTAATAAGATGTCTTAGTTCTTAATTCATATTCTGCTAGTCCCCTCACAAAGTGATCTTGGAGAAGAAAACCCAATATCCAGCATATTGAGGAGGCAGAGTATGTTAAAAAAAGCTTCAAAGGCCAAAAGAGCATTGTTAAAATAGTTTTAGAGGGAAATTCTTGAGAAACAAACTCAGTGTTAAGATGAGAAGAAATGAGAGCAAAGATACACAACACTACAGATGTACTGCTTTGCTGAAATGCTGGAAAGCAATGAGAACTGAAAAAACACCAAGATAAACTCAAAATGAGGAAAAAAGTAGAGAGGTAACCTTTAACGTGGGAAGAACTTGTGTTGTAAATGTTAATGTCTGCTCCTCCATTTTATCTTATCATCTTGATAATAAAAAACAGACTGTCATGAAATCACATGCAATACAGTAAAATATTAACTGGAAAAATGGAAGCAGGAACAAATCTCTAGTAACAGCACCTTCTAGAAGAAAAAAACAAACTTTTAATTCTTTTCTTGAATTTATGTTAAAAGATGAAAGCTTGCAAAATTAAGAAAGAAATGGATATTAAAAATTAAAATTAACAACCCCCCTTTATCCTAATTTTCTTGTTTTCTGTGAAAAAAAAATACTTAAATATAACAGATTCAATTTCAAAAAGTTGAAAGATAGCCACTTCATATGGCAAATAACAAGTGACATGACTGAAAACTTCAACCGTCAAATGCTATTGAATATGTATGAAGGGCTACTTGATTCAGTTTCAGAACTCCAGTGATCTTGAAGATACCAACCTCAATTTGTTTTCTAATGCTTGGAAGCTGCATATCAAAATACTTCAAGAGAGCAAACTTTGGCCTCTTCAGGAACCTGCTTAGTAAGGTTCCATGGGATATAGCCCTAGAGGGTAGAGGGCCCAAGGCTCTCGCTCGATATGCAAAGATCACCTGCTGAAAGCACAAGATTGTTGAATCCCTACTAGAAGGAAGTGCTGCAGGAGGGCCAGGAGACCTCCTTGGATGGATAAAGAGCTGCTGAGGAAAATTCAAAGAAAAAAGAGGCTTATAAAAGGTGGAAGCAAGGACAGACGGCCTGGGAAGAATACAGGGATGTTGTCCGGGAAGCTAAGGACCAGGTTAGGAAAGCTAAGGCCCATTTAGAATTAAACTTGGCTAGGGATGTTAAGGATAACAGGAAGGGATTCTATAGGTAAATTGCAAATAAAAGACAGGCTAGGGACAACGTGGGCCCTCTCCAGAAGC
>JAOEHX010022217.1:0-14682 GCA_025448015.1 Bolborhynchus lineola
TCAAAAGAGAAAAATATGTCACTGGATCTGAGGGTGGGGTAGCAGACAGTGTGGTTGCTCCATCTCCAAGCACAGCAGCTACACCATCCCTAGCCACAAGTGCAGCCACTTCTCAAACCCCATTGACAAGTACAGCAGCTACCCAAACCAATAATGGCTTCCCCTGTATGCAAGAGGAAAAGGAAAAAAGAGGCAAGAAAGCTGCTCAGGGAAGTTGTGAATGCTCCATCCCTGGCAGTGTTCAAGGCCATGTTGGACAGAGCCTTGGGTGACGTGGTTGAGTGGGAGGTGTCCCTCCCCATGGCAGGGGTGTTGGAACTAGACGATTAAGGTCCTTTCCAACCCTAACTATTCTATGATTCTATAAGATGAAGCAAGATGAAGAAAAACCTACAGCACCTGGGATTCCCAGGCGGTCTCTCATCCAAGTACTAACTGAGACAGACCCTGCTTATCTTCCAAGATAGACGAGATCGGGCTTTTTCAGGGTGGTGTGGCCTTAAGGCCACCATGACACAGAGGAACAAGTCGGTGAGCGGCTGCATGGTACTTAGGGGCTGGCTGGGGCTAAACCACAACACCAACTTATGTAACCCAAACTGTTTTGTTCTTGGTCCTGAAGCACAGGGATTTTTGCACCCAACTTTTAGTATGAACATATGGTCATAACCTCTCTAAAATTGCTTCAGTTTTATTTATTTGATTTCTGATTAAATCTTGCCTTCAAAGATACTGGTTTAAACTGTATCTATTGGTAAGTATTGCCCTGACCAAAACCCCAAACTGCTTGCTCTAGCTGTATGCTCTCAGTGCTACCCACTGACGGGGACACTTAGAATCACAGAATCACAGAATGGGTGGGGTTGGAAGGGACCTTAAAGATGATTAGTTCCAACCCCCTTGCATGGGTAGGTCCCTTCCAACCCAAACCATTCTATGATTCTATGACTTGCCATGGTCTTTAATGGAGGGGTAATCTTCTTTGATTTCGGCAAGAAGGGATAACAGAAGAGGGCCTGAATAGATTCTTAAAGACTCATGTTCTTGTTCATATTCTGTGTGACTTAAAATAATTAAAAAAAAAAAAATAACATTACACTTCGAATTAAACAGGTTCTGATTCAGGTCTGGGTGGCTCATAAATAGCACACAACATTATGTTTTCTTCCTTTTGCAGTGGAAACCAGAAAACATTTAGATGTACAAAACCAGACTGAAATTGCATCATCCAACCAAGTGTAAGGGAGAGCTGGATACTAGAGTTCTTTTCACAGTTACGTAAGAAAGAATTCCCAAAATATACTTTCTAATTCATGTTTCAACTCTCATTTCTAAGATTCCCTACTCCCCAAGATTATTGCACAAAATAATGCCTGTTCTTCTCTCCTCATGGGCATTTTTCAGTCAATGGATGTAGCCTGTGATGTTGGCCAGTATCAAATTGGTTTAAAGACAATTATTAGCAAGAGCTTGAGTAATTTTTGGCAGTAATCTGAAAATCCAAGTGATCAGCAGTCATTCCATGCAGTACTCTTTTGGAGTGTAGCACATTGATAGAAAAAAAGGGAACTAGAAGATCAACCAAGCCCTTTTGTTACACAGATTGAGCTGAGGAAGTTGGATTTTTAATTGTCATTTCTGTCTCAGATATGCCCTTTCGAAGGCAACACATACATTCTCCTTCTAATGGCACTTTCCTTTTTACAACATAATCATTGTAAAAGAACATTTCAGGAAACGGAAAACTCCTGGGGAAGTTTTTTGCAAGATTAGACTGACTTGGCAAAACTGTTTGTGTTGAGCAGATGCAGTTGTGGATGTTGGGATCAGGGGATGAAGGTAGCATGCTTAGAAAGAGATACGGAGTTTATCATAAACAGGATACGCCCTCTAGATTTATAGGATAGGCCCTCTAGACTGCATTTATTTTTCTGCAATTCTTTTCTAGCATGCCCAGAATCTTTCAGCTTTATGGCACTGAAATCGTTGGTACAACCATTTCTGCATGATTTTCCAGATAGCTGCAGGCTTTCATCACTGTTAGTATCAGTTACTGAAACAAGCAATCTGCAGTGGTATTTTCACACCCTGCATGCATATGTATGAGCAAAAACTAAATAGATGAGAACTTCTCAACCTCAGAAAGGAAAAAAGTCAAACCCTGAGAAGAGAGCAGCCTGGAAAGCTGAAAATGGCACAGTGAATGGGGGGTGGGTAGACATTGCGTTAATAAAAGAAAAAGCAGAGACCCCAGCTGGAGTACCAGGTAGCATGTTCAAAACAAACATCAGAAAGTATTAGTTTATTTATTCATTTCACAAAAATATTGGGCAATCATCTGTCAGGAATGACTTTAGGTAGTTGTTCTTGCCTTGGGGCAAGTGATGGACCAGATGTCCGCTTGTTGTTTCCTTTCAATCCTGTTTCCTGTGATTCTGTAATAAGACTGCAAAACTCATTGGCATAAGCTTTAGTGGTTGCCAAAATTATAAACATGCTAAAAAAGTATTGCATAGAATAAAAATCCATGAGGAACTGTTAATGACAACAGCCTGGGTGCAGTCTCTAACTCAGTCTCAGATCAGTTGTTTGCTGGAGAAAATACTGATCGGCATTTACCTCGTTGCTTGCCTTGCTGCCAAACCACTCCTTCCTGGCTTTTGCAGGTGGTGGATGCCGTATGCTGTTTCTATATGGGACTGCAGATATTGCCATATCCTCTGCTCCCCACAGGAAACAGGAAACATCCCTTAGCTTTTCCTTCTGGAAAAGACTCCTTCAAAAGGAAGCAGCTACAACAGCCACCATATTTGCAGCATATTTGCCACTGCACGCATGGCTGCGTGGCAGTGGCAGTGGTGCAGCCAGAATTTCTGTGCTTGGAGTGTTCCCAGAACGAGCCTGGGCTCTGGCAGTGGAAACACATATGGGATGCAGTTTCAGTCCAGCACAACTGAGTCAATATCCCACTACCTTACAAACAAGCATAAGTGACTAGTCTTTGTAGGAAAACATCCACAGGGTGAAGAGCATCATAAATTTCCTGATGTTTTCACAATGCACCCATGCAGCAAAGCAGGCTTTGAAAAGTGAGATGTGTGTGGAATAAGAATTCCATTTATCCTTGCCAACTACCTTTCATTTTTACTCATAAAATAGCAGGTGTTTTTTATAGGATCATATTTCATAGCTAAGGTACCTTTTTGCAATAGAAAAAACTAGCCATGTAATCCAATCTAGCAAAGTTAATGGCAAATTAAGACTATGATGTTCCTTACCAGAACTGTCCTGGGTAGCCAAAAGGCACAACAGGCTGTACGGTCACAGAGAATCATAGAATCATAGAATAGTTAGGATTGGAACAGACCTTAAGATCATATAGCTCCAGCCCCCTGCCATGGGCAGGGACAATACACATACATGTAGGAAGCATAAAATCTCATAAAGCTGAATAATTCTCATTATCTGCTTTCTTTATAGTGTTTAAAACTGTCATACCTGTATTAATCTAACAGTGAATTTGTCAGAAAATGTCAGAAAACTTCTTAAGAATGTCACACTACAAAGTTGGTTTACCTAATAAAAAAAAAATAGCTAAAGTGCTTTAAAGTAATATTAAGAAGTATTCTTTGGTACCCTTCTTAAAATTTCCTTAAATAAAAAAACAGATGGTTTCTGCAGATACTTGAACATGGCAGGGAACTGGGAGTTAAGATAGTACAACACTGGTACTGTCAGGCACTGAACAACAAAGATAAGATCCTGGGCAATAACTGGTGTTGCCCAGAACATGAGTCCTTCAGGCTAGATTTTGACAATCATAGAATCGTAAAATGGTTTTGGTTGTAGGAGACTTTAATAGATCATCTAGTTCCAACCTCCGTGCCACAGGCAGGGACACCTTCCACTAGGCCAAGTTGCTCAAAGCACTGTCCAACCTGGCCTTGAGTACTGCCAGAGGTGGAGCATCCACTTCTCTGAACAGCCTGTGCCAGTGCCTCACCATGATTATAGTAAAGAATTTACTCCTAATATCTAATCTCAGCCTCCCTTCTTTCATCTGAAAGCTATTTCCCCTTGTCCTAACCCTACATGCCCTTGTCAGAAGTTCCTCTCCAACTTTTTTGTCAGCCCCTTAAGGTACTGGAATAACTTTGAAATTCACCGTGGGACCTAATAGTACAGTGCAAGTGGATTATCTCAGTTCAGTCCAGAGGCAAGGTTTAAGTTCCAGTTAATCAGTCCCATGGATCCCTCCTTAGACCCTGGCCAATCTGTCAGTTGCAGCTCTCTCAGAGGCATATAGGATCTGGTACCCAGGTCTTTGCTGCAGAACAAGCTGACATTGCTGTCTTGGCGTGTTTTGAGGAAAGCATAACCTACACACCAGCAGTCTGAAGGAAATGGAATACCATATTGCAGTCCACAGGCAAAGATTTTTAATAAATCTAACAAATCTGAGGTGATGCTGTGTGAAGCTGCCTGCTCTGTGGTTTAGCCTGCTCTTAGCAACATGCTGGGATGAGGTGAGGAAATAATTCAGGTAACAATAAGCCCATTAGCATGGATGACTTTGCTACACATCTTGGAGAAGAAAATGAGACGTAAGAGTGTAAAAAGAGACCATAATGAAATGCAGTTTGGGTTTACTGAAGATACGTAGTTCCAGACTCACACAGCATTATGAAACAAAGCTGTAATGATGTAGCTTTTTTTTCTAGGCAAGGAAAATTCAGATGATTAAGCTGTCTGATATTTTCTAAAACATTTAATAAAGCACCACACAGGAAATAATCTATTAAAATGAAATAATGTAAGAAGTTGTAAATTGAATAAGAAACTCATTGAAAGGGAAAAAGCAAGAAGTGTGGGAAGGGAAAGGCTGGACAAGTGGCATGGTGATAATCTGGCCTGGGGATAGGTAGAAATTGCTCATTAATTGCTGTGTCTCCAGACAGTCTGGAAAGCTAGGTGGCATTGTACAGCAGAGAACACAACATTGGTAGGAGCAGGAGTTTTTGACAGTAGGTTGCAATCTCAGGACATGTCTTCCATTGACAGCAGGACTTGGGGGTCTGGGAGCCTCCTCATTTTCCCACTTTTCACCCCCCATCTGGAGAAAGTTAATTCTGTATCCTTACCAGTATTTCGATATTTGAGCAAGGCATGTGTCTGGCCAGCTCTTCAGAGAGCAGGCACACCTGCACTACCCAGCACCCCTGGTCCCAGCATCCTGGCTGGCCACAGCCATGGTCCCTGTGGGGTGTAGAATCATAGAAACATAGAATAGTTAGGGTTGGAAAGGATCTTAAGATCATCTAGTTACAACCCCCCTGCCAGGGGCAGGGACACCTCATGCTAAACCATGCCACCCAAGCCTCTGTTCAACCTGGCCTTGAACACCACCAGGGATGGAACATTCACAAGTTCCCTGGGCAACCCATTCCAGTGCCTCACCACTCTTACAGTAAAGAATTTCTTCCTCATATCCAATCTAAACTTCCCCTGATTAAGTTTAAACCCATTACTCCTTGTCCTATCACTACAGTCCCTAATGAAGAGTCCCTCCCCAGCATCCCTGTAGGCCCCCTTCAGATCTTGGAAGGCTGCTATGAGATCTCCACATAGCCTTCTCTTCTCCAGGCTGAACGACCCCAACTTTCTCAGCCTATCTTCATATGGGAGGTGCTCCAGTCCCATGATCAAACTTGTGGCCCTCCTCTGCACTTGTTCCAAGAATTCCATGTCCTTTTTATGTTGAGGATACCAGAACTGCACACAATACTTCAAGTGAGGTTTCCTGAGAGCAGAGTAGAGGGGCAGGATCACCTCCCTCGACCTGCTGGTCACTCTCCTTTTGATGCAGCCCAGGATGCAGTTGGCTTTCTGGGCTGCAACCTCACACTGAAGACGGCTCATGTTCATTTTCCCATTGACCAACACCCCCAAGTCCTTCTGTGCAGGGCTGCTCTGCCCAACCTGTAGCTGTGCCTGGGATTGCTCCAACCCAGCACAGTGTACCATCTGGATGCCATTTGTATCAAGACAGCAACAACATCACACAGATCAAGGGTTAGGATTGATATCAGGCTTATCTGTCGCTAAACCTCCTATTTTTCCCTGGAGAACTCATAGGAATGGATTTTCCCCTGATATTCTACTGCCTCATATTTTCCCCTGATATATTCCTGCCCATGATGTGGGGCAGGAATAGTTACTGGCTTATGTTCAGATTCAAAAAACAAGATAAATAAAATATATGGATTCAAAATCTGCAAAATCTCAAAAAGCACCTAGCCGATGAACTGCAGATCAACCAAAGATGTGCTTTTTTTTCAGACCTTACTCATCCATCCTAGCTTTACATTTCACTGCTGCAGTGTAGAAGATTTCGGAGTTAAAGCTGTTTTCCTTCTTTCTCTCTTATTTAGAAACTCTGAAATGAGAAGAAAAGGGACCTTAAGGAACTTATTCTAATGCACCTACCTGAGATTTTCTCTGAGACAGGTTGTGTTACCCTACATTTTAAATTAACTTCTCTCCTTTTGTAAAGCAAAATCAAAGACAGTTTTGTTGATTTAAGTGTAATGCTGACTTCTTACCAGCAATACTTACAACAGGTATCACTGTTTTCAGATAATGTTGAGTTTCAGTAATTCATCCAACTTCACGCAGGCTGTGTTATTAGGCACCATAGGCTAACACGTCAGATTTCCTTTTGACAGATTATTCCAATGTTCAGAAGCATATTGTGATCCTTATATTGAAATGTATATATTAAATTCTCCACTAGGCAGATACATAAAGCTCTGGTTTCCCGTGGGATCAATATTATAGTACTTTTAACATATGACATTTGACATATGTCAAAATACTATCATAAATAAAATAGTAAATAGCATCAAATTGATGTGAAAAGTCTCTGACAAATTATGTACTTGAAGTAAAGGTAACAAAAATTCTTTATTTCAGTAAAATAGAATAATGTTGAAAACTTAACAAAAGCAGCATATTATGAGGAAACTATTTTCATTTAGTGAAACTGCCCTTTTCAATGAAAATATTTTAGTTAGCGTGTTACTGAATAAAGCACTGAAGTTGACCCCTCAATGCCTGAAGAAATTAGTGCGGCCTTTGATATAAACCTAATTAATTTGGACCTCCTTCATGAGTTTAATTTAAATTTTTCACACATATACATATATTTATTGATCTGGAAGTCATGAAAGGCTTATCAAATTTCTCACTCCATACATTGCAATTTCTTACAGAAAGAAAAAGCAGCACATAATTTATCATGCTGAATACATTATCTTAGTTCATTCAAATTAAAACAAGTCAGCAAGAAGACTAACAGGAAACTGAAGTTGTCTGTTTAACTTCAGAGATGTCATAGTAAAAAGGGAAATACCTTTGGCAAAATTTTACCATGCCATAGGGAACATTTTCAAAATGACTAGTAGAAACAGCTGATTTTAAAATATACTAATTTTTGCCTTCTACATGCAAAACACTACTTTTCTTCTTCTAATAATTTTGTCTTCTACTAATAATTTTTTACAATGGCATATAGTAATAATATAATGGGGAATAGCCTTAAACTTAGAAGACAGTAGATTCAAATTAGATATTGGAAAGAAGTTCTTCACTGTGAGGGCAATGAGGCCCTGGAAATGTTCAAGGCTGGGTTGGACAGGACTTTGAGCAGCTTGCTCTAGTGGAAGGTGTCCCTGCCTGTGGTAGGTGGGTTGGAACTGGATGAGCTTTAAGATACTTTCCAACACAAACAGTTCTGTGATTCTATGATTCTATATTATCATGCAGCAGCATGACATATTTACCATAAGGGATAAAGTGCTGTCCTCACATCGTGGGTAAAATGTTACTTTCTCTAACTTCTACCACAAACTTACAGTTGGACACTGTTTTTGAAATATTACAGATATGCCAAAAAAGATCCATTGCTTTTATGTCCTGAGGGTAAGCCAATGCAGTTTTTACTATGGCAACATAAAGGGAGCATGGGATGAGATGGGTTTATTCACACCTAGGATTGAGCACTCTGTCTCAGCTTTGGCAAGGCAATTACCCACGATGGCACCTGTGTCCCTAGATGGTGAGGTGAGCATCCAGACCACAAAATCACACTGTATTAACCATGGTTGAAGTGGTGTGACTCCAACATATCTTAAGCAAATGACTCACTAGAGGTAGCCTAAACAAGCCCTGACTGTGCCGTAATGAGGTGAGGGAGACTGTGCAGGCATAGAATCATAGAATTGTTAGGGTTGGAAAGGACCTCAAGACCTCCTAACTCCAACCCTGCTGCCATGGGCAGGGAAACCTCATGCTAAACCATGCCACCCAAGCCTCTGTATAACCTGGCCTTGAACACAGCCAGGGATGGAGCATTTGAACTTCCCTGGGCAGCCCATTCCAGTGCTTCACTACTCTCACAGTAAAGAACTTCCTCCTTACATCCAATCTAAACTTCCCCTGATTAAGTTTAAACCTGTTACCCCTTGTCCTATCACTACAGTCCCTAATGAAGAGTCCCTCCCCAGCATCCCTGTAGGCCCCCTTCAGATATTGGAAAGCTGCTATGAGGTCTCCACGCAGTCTTCTCTTCTTCAGGCTCAACAGCTCCAACTTTCTCAGCCTATCTTCGTACAGGAGGTGCTCCAGTCCCCTCTTCATCCTCGTGGCCCTCCTTTAGACTTGTTCCAACAGTTCCATGTCCTCTTCATGTTGAGGACAGCAGAACTGCACACAATACTTCAAGTGAGGTTTTCTGAGAGCAGAGTAGAGGGGCAGGATCGCCTCCTTCAACCTGCTGGTCACACTGTGATGCAGCCCAGGTTACGGTTGGCTTTCTGGGATGCAACCTCCCACTGAAGCTGGCTCATGTTCATTTTCTCATTGACCAACACTCCCAAGTCCTTCTCCGCAGGGCTGCTCTCAGTCTCTTCTCTGCCTAACCTGTAGCTGTGCCTGGGATTGCTCCAACCCAGGTGTAAGACCGTGCCTTTGGCAGGGTTAAACTTCATCAGGTTGGCATCAGCCCACCTCACAAGTGTGTCAAGGTCCCCCTGAATGGCATTCCTTCCCTCCAGTGTACCAACTGAACCACCCAGCTTGGTGTCATCAGAGAACTTGCTGAAGGCACACTCAACCTCATTGTCTACGTTGCCAGCAAAGGTCTTGAACAAGACCTGTTCCAGCACCTATCACTGAGAGACATCACTCATTACTGGTCTCCAGCTGGACACTGAGCCATTGACCACAACTCTTTGCAAGCAGCCATCCAACCAGTTCTGTATCTACCGGATGGTCCAAAATTTAGTGTTTCTCCAATTTAGAAACAAGGATGTCGTGTCAGAAGATGTCCTGAGAGAGCTCTGCTGTGAGCTTCTACTGGTCTTGTGCTCCCCCTTGGGCTTCCACCAGCAGCCACTGCCGCAAATGCCCCCAGACTACAGCTCCTGAGCTGATCAGGGTCCACATGGTGCTGCAGGACGCAGCAAAGTGCATGTTCTCCAAATGCACATCCCTAGGCAATATGACACAAGCACCTCTTCCTTGGAGAGAGAGGAAATTGTCTGGTTTATAGAATAATAAAATTTAATCAATCATAGTTTTTCATTCAGTCAACATCTTTGTCTACTTTCCTCACACAGATGCAATCAGTTATAACACTTCAGAGATTGCACCAGCGATTAAGTAAATTATTCTTCTGGACTCTGACAAGTCTGTCTCCTAAAGAGGCAATGATTTGCAAAACCTCTTTTCAGTGTGTGGCCCCTACTTGCCACAGCTGCTACTGAATTCATTTTTATTTTTTTTTTTTCAGTAATGAAAGCACCATATTCCCCATGAGCTTGCATGACTGAAGAAATTTAACTTCTTTTTTAGCTGACTCTCTTACTCTGTAGAGACTTTGTTTTCCTTTGTCTTTACCATTTTTGTTTTAATGAATTATAGAAACATAGCGCAGTTTGGGTTGAAAGGGACCTTAAAGCTCTTCTAGTTTCAACTCTCCTATCATAGGCAGGGACACCTTCCACTAGACCAGGTTGCTCCAAGCCTCATCCAACCTGGCCTTGAGCACTGCCAAGGATGGGGCAGCCACAGCTTCTTTGGGCAACTTGTGCTACTGCCTCACCACCATCACAGTGATGAACTTCCTGCTGATATCCAATTTAAATCTTACCTCTTTCAATTTACTGCAATTCCCCTTTGTCCTATCCCTACATGCCCTTGTAATAGCATCACTTCTCCTAACAGCCACCTTACCCTGCAGGTATGAGGAGGGAAAGGTGAGAGAAAGTATTCCCTGAGGAGGCGTCTGTATTTATTTACCTTATTCTCCAGCATTTGAAAGGAAAAGCTTTCCCATGGTCACCAGTGACGGTGAATGCAAATCACACTACCAACAGCATTACTTATAAAAGGATAGTTCAAATACAGCTGAGGGTTCAGCTGTATTCAAAAGAAGACAAGAAATGAGTAGGGAATTAATTGGAAGTTGTTCTTGAAATATGACATCTCTGGACATTTTGGGGAGGGGAAAAAAATAAATAAAAGCAAAGGTAGAGAAAAGGGAAAGTGGAAACAGAACAATTGCCTTGCTCCTAGCTAACATCCTTCATTTTAAAAGGTAGTAGAGCAGAGTTAGGGATTTCTAGCTCCTATGAGGTATCTCCAGGAATATAAACTCCAGTCTTCAGAGTCATCTAATTCATGTTTCATTCAAGGAGTTAAGGTAATGCTACATTTATCACAAAATTCATGTCTGTGATATGTCAGAATTGGGAATAGCTGACTATTTAATATCAAGAGGCTTCTGTAAGGGTAGTTGTGATTTCTTCTCATAAGAACACCCAAAATCTTGAATCTGGAATATATTTCACTAGTGATGGAGGAAAAAAAAAAACAGTCCCAAGAATTCTTTGCTTATCAAAGCACCCCTCCTTAAGGTGAACAATATAGGAGTGAAATCCAGCCCCTCTATGTAGTTTATTGGATGTACTTTTTATTTCTAGTAAGTAAAAAAAAAAAAAAAAAAAAAAAAAAAAAGGGGATTACATCTGAATGATGGATCAGCAAATGAGAGACTTAGAAATGCAAATGGACAGATTAACAGCTGATTAAACATGCTATTGTCATAGTCATTGCAGATTTTGGAGAGTGGCTGTTGAGTTCCTCCAAAAGGAAACTGCCCACAATATCTTGGTGTGTTTTTTAATTTAAATGTTCTTTGAACAAGACAGCCCTTACCTCCCTTTCTGATTTGCTTCTGGAGCATCCAGGAGACCCAGGGATGATGTACAAACCCCAGGGATTGGGAATGCAGCTCCTTTTCCAAAAGTCAGAGCTCTAAGTGTCAGGACTGAATTGGTGTCAGAAACAAAGCTCCAAACTGCTAGGAAACATGGTCTTGTCTTTTCCCTAGGGCTACTGAAAATCAAGAGGGTCTTGTTAAGGCCTGGATTGCAATGGTATCTATATACACATAGGTATTGTGTATATGTGCATATGTGCATATAAATGTGTATGCATCTTGTGTTCTGTTCAGAAGACCAATAAATGAGGTCACTTTCAAACGTCAAAACCAAGCTTTATTAGGCAGACATTTGCTAACCTCAAATATTATCAGTGGTGTGGTTTTGATTATCAACAACACATACTGAAACAACTAGTCTTTAACAATCTTAGCCTGAACTAACTGTGCCCGTGCAGTACAGGGCAGCTGATGCCAGGTACGAACACTGACAGCTGTGGTACTTTATAGTCCGGGTCCCCACAGCTGTTGATCAGGTTTAGAATGGAAAATCAACTGAAATGGGCAACCTCCTTTTCCCCATCTTTACTAGCTTGCCTTGGTTGTTTTATGCTCTCTTCTCACCTTCCGAAAAAGACAGCTGGGATTTCTGATCCTAACATGGTTGATTTTTTTTTTTTTTCAGGATCAGAACTTGTTCTGGCTTTGCCAAACATTTTTCCTCCATACTCTGCAGCATTATTATGGTTCGACCAGGTATCTTTCCTCTCTGCTCTCCAACCCTTTTTCTTACCTTGTAGGTTTCATTACTTCCACACATCTATTTTCCTGTACCACATTTGTGCAAATATGCCACAAATCTGTTTGTCTCCTTGCATTTACATACTTTTAATATTCCTGTGCTTAACTGTGTTACAAAATACCTGTACACTGCTGTTGATTGTGCTACTTTAGTGTGCTTATGACTGTATTTAAGGTAAGCAAATAGCCTGCTTAAAATATTTCTACTATATGTGTGCAACATATCTGTGTTCCAGCTACACCTGCCGTTGTGCATTCAGTTTTAATGTGCAGTCTAAAAGCCTGTATCAGAAATTGCATTTCTGAAATAAAAAAATTTTATTATGTATGCAGTACCAAATCCAGCTGAGTGCTGAATGCTATCAACCCTCATTTCATCAGGAGCTGAGGGCACTTAACACCTCACAGGGCTGAGATTAGAAACCTGGCAAGAAATAACTGATTGTAATTCAACTTGTTCCACTCTGTTAGTAATTTCCTGGCCTGAGACCATCTGCTGTTCAGAAGAAGCTTTTCTAACATAGTAGTTCAAGTCAAGAAACTATATCAGAACTGTTCCAAAACTTTCTTAGCATATTAACGCTCTCCTCTTTTACCAGTTTTCAATTATTTATAATAGTGTCACAGAATCTTTAAGTTCTTGGGGTTTTGCACTGACTAAAAAAAATAAATTTCCATAATGACATAAACAGAAAATATTGTAGAACAGTAGGAAAAGCACTGTATTTTACTCAGATGGGAGCCTGCAGGGCTTTAGCAATCTAAACAACTATTCACAAACCTAAGTGAACCATTGTGTTACCTCCAAGCGTACTCTAGTACTAATGATAAGGTACCTAGGCACATTGGAACAACTCTTATGGCCCAACAGGCTAGATTAGGAAATAGAAATTCAAAGAAATTTTTTTGTAAATAGATCATCTGAAAAAGAAAATCTAGAAAAAGTCAGACGTGGTCAGAAGTGATCACATTCAGACCAGTTCTAGGCAAATCCCATTCACCTAAGTATTTTCTTCCTTAGGTTGTAGAAATCCTCTCCTGCTCCTTAAGGAGATTTTCCCTGTGGTGGCAGAGGTGCTTTGTATTCATCCCTGGGTTCCTTCTTGCTATTGTTCTTCTGCCCAGATGCATGTCAGGGGCAGATCAGGCTATCCTAATTGTCCTTTCTCCTCTTAAATTTATCACTTTAGAATTGAACTTTATGAAGTTGGAAGGTCAGTGCTGATCCCTCTATAGCCACCCTCTGAAGATATTCCCTCTTCAGAATAAAAAAATCTTTTTGTTTCCTTTCTGATATTTTTCTCCTAGCTTCCTGATCTGCCATCACTGGAGCAGGGATACAACCTCTCTTTTCCTGAGGTAGCCCTGTGCCCCAAAGGGAGGAAGCTTGGGAGGGTGTAAGTATAAGGCTGTTCAACCCTAATAATATGAGATCAGTTGGCAATGCATTACTCTCACATAAGAAATCTGGTTTGAGCTAAATTGGCTCCTCATTCCACAGGACATTATTATTAGAATGGTGAAAAGACATGGCTATATTCTGGCTCAAAAAACGCAGTTGCTTTAGTAACTAAACCATATTCAGTTACGATGTGCTTGCATGAAGCTGCTAACATCTCTTTGTATTACAGAAAATTGAGGAAAAAGTAAATATTATATTAAGGAGACAAAGAAACTACATTGCTGAAGGAGAATCATATCATAGAATCATAGAATCCTAACTATGGTTTGGTTTGGAAGAAAACTTAAAGACCATCTGTCTCCATCACACTGCCACATGCAGGGACACCTTCACTGGACCAGGTTATTCAAAGCACCATCCAACCTGGCCTTAAACACTGCCCGGGATGGGGCAGCCACAGCTTCTCTGGGCAACCAGTGCCATCCCCTCTCCACCCTAACAGGGAAGAACTTCACAATATCTAATCCAAATCCCCCCTCTGTCAGTTTAAATCCATTAGCCCTTGCCCTCCCTCTACAGTTGAAAGTCCCTCTTTGGAAGCGAAGCTCTTTAGAAGTGTGCCTGGAACCCACCAGACCTGATTTCCAGTATTACAAAGGTGATGATGTCTGAAAAGATGCACAGTTTGGGTGAAAGGAATTTGCCCTTACTGCTCTTCTTACAGTCATACAAATCTGCAGGATGCAAAAAGGCAGGGAGCCACTGGAACCAGTGTGAGTGAATTAGCAAAATTTATCTCCCATTCCAGGTTTCCATGGTGATGAGAAAAATGTGAATGAGTAGTTAGTAGTTAGGCACAGAGAGGTACGCAATGCAAAGACAAACACAGGCAGAGGTAAGTGGCCACATCATTAGGTGAACTGAACAAAACAGAACAGAAAACTCCATTGTTGTAGAAAGAAGCTATAGGGTACACCTAAAAAGAAAAAGATGCACAACTTGCTTTTTGTAAAACCACTGAATATATGCAGAATTCAACTCCTGTGCCATAGCTTTACACATGTAACTGAGTGATTGAGTGCAACTAGGATAAAACAGATGCTGGACTTTTTGCTGCTACTTCCAGGCAGAAAACGTGAACAGGCACATGCTCTCCATAGGCCGCTAGGAAATCTGGGCAAGACCTGTGGCAAACCAT
>JAOEHX010022220.1:0-17415 GCA_025448015.1 Bolborhynchus lineola
AAATCTAGAAGCTGATTTTTCTTTATAAAATTATATCACTCTACTGAAGTCTCTTTCATAGAATCATGGAATGGTTTGGGTTGGAAGTGGCCTTAAAGTTCATCCAGTTTCAATCCCCTGCCATGGGCAGGGACACCTTCCACTAGTCCAGGTAGCTCCAAGCCCTGCCCAACCTGGCCTTGATAATTATATTCAGAATATAACTGGGGGAGGAGGCATGAAAATCAAGGCTAATTCAGCTGATTTGGAAAATGCTGTTTAAAATTGTGCTTAAAAATGTAACACGCATCCCTATGAAAGACGTGATGAACACATATCTAAATTCTGTAGTTGCCCAGACATATCCTAGTCTTATTTCAGTACCCAGGGTAACTGTCTATTATAGTGCAACTCACTGTGCTTCAAAAATCCTCAGAGATTTTCCATCAGAAATATTGCAAAGTGCAATTATAAACTATAATTTCTTACTGAAGATAAAATCTGAACATTCCAGTCCAGTTGGCAAGATCCTGTGTCTCAGGGGCTCCTGGATACCTCCAATGGATTCCTCACTTCCTGAAGCTGGCGAAACTGTGGGGTCTGGATCAAGTGAGGAAGTCATTTGTACTGATGAAATCATCTACAGATGAAGAATTAACAAGTCAAGTGAATGACTGGAAAAAAACATTCTAGCTTTTTTGACACTATTCTCTTTCTTATTGTCTCTTTCTTGCAGAAAATTGAAATTATTCTGAGTGTTGACGTAAAACAGCTTACAAAAATTAGAAACTGCTACCATGAACATATATGAAATAAAGCCCAAAAGATCAAGAAGAGACAGTCAGTTCACACCTTACTGGGTTTCCATGAAGTCCACTGTGTTTGTCTCAAGTCAGAAAGCGATGGTGAGCCTGACACTGTCCACGGTGGAAGTTCAGAACACATGTTCAATGCCAATGCTAGGGAAAACACACCAAGGCCAGAAGTCATGCAGATAAATTGTTCAATTACTGCCATTCTACTTCTGCTTTCACTTACAGGACTGATTTGTTCTTGACTCTTCAGTAATGTCAGGCTTCTGAGAATTCTCTAGTCCAATAAGGTTAGTTTCCCCATGGAGATTTCCTGAACCTGGAGACTTTACCAAAAAGTATAAGCAAAAACTTGTTAGAAATCAAACTGTTTATCTTCTTTGTATAACTATTATCTTTGTATGAAGCTTATTTCTAAATCTTATTCTAGACAGAATTCTTCAGTATCTCCAGTCCATTCTGGAAATAAAAAATGAAATATCATTTCTCTTAAATTATTTTAAATACTAAAATATATACTGCATTAGAAAACATTGTTTAATGTTGTATGCAATGTTTCTTTGCATCCAGGAGGAACAGAATCATTACCCAGGAAAGAAAGTTTTAACCCTTGCTTTGGAACTTTCTTAACAATTCAATACCAAATTTCAAATCTAGCTGGGGTGAATATTTTACTACCACCAGGAGGAAACTATAATTATGAAAGCCCTCTGCCAATTTTCTCTAGAAGAACTTCTTTGTTTAATGTCACACATTATGACTTACTTATGTTTTTCAAAGTGAAACTCATCAGGGGAAAAAAACCAAAAAACCAAAAAAACTAAAAACCACATTACATCATACAAATGTGTAGTCCTATGACAAAGGTAAGTAAAATGAAGTACAAATAATTGTCTAACTGCAAGGTTTTAACGACAAGCACTATGTTCGGCTCTTGGTGATCTTGATATAACTGTAGCATTGTAAAGTTGAACTGTCTGTTATCCTACATTTACAGGAGACTTTCTTGCCCTAAGGTTAACAAGAATAACTTTGGAAAAAAATTGTTTTACCTGTCTGAAGTCAGAAGGGACATCATTTCTAGAAAACAGGGGTGACAAAAATCTCTCAGCTGCAAACTCCGTATTACTTGGGTAATGTTGCTCTCCCAGCTGTGAGCAGAGAGCTCTTGACATTGTCTCACTAGCTGCTGATCCCCTTACTTGGTGTCCTTGAAACACAACAGCCTGTATGGTATATTGGAGTTATTAAATGAAAATAAGGTCTGGATCTATGGTCAGTAAAGGTACTTGTCAGACATACCACAAAAATAGTATGTTGGAAGATAAGGAAGAGAAAAAAAAAATCCATGTATTTCTTTTTCCTTTGCACTCCTGCAACTAAGCAGCAATAAAGTTTTTGAACAAATCCCTGACAAGAGAAAACTGACATTCTGATCTAGCGTGTTTTAAGTCTTCTTTTTGTATTGTAAAATTCAAGTTTAAGACTCTCGATGGAAAACTTCCCACAGAAAAATGTACTAAAAAACAATGAAAAGCCCTTTACGAGACTGAATACATTTTAATAAGCACTAATTGTGATACATAAAAAATAGCAAACCACTGAATTGAAATTTAAAAAGCACTATTCATGATACTTCAGTGCCACTCAAATCATACCTTTGGCTGGCAGTCAGGTGTCTCAGGATCTCTTTGGTAGAAAAATGTTGGTAGAACAGATGCTTTTTTCTGTAATAAATCGAGCATATGGTTGGGCTGCATAAAAAAAGTATCAAAAGCTCATAAGTATAACAATTTAATAACCATTTAAAGTGAAAAGTTAAGAAACAAGAAATAAAAAATTTAAACAAGAGAGCATTTTAAATTGCAGCCTTTTAATGTGGAAGCCAAAACAATCCATAATAGGATAAGAAATGTATGTTTCTTTTTCAAATGGGACAGGAAAATACAGTAATTTAATTAAAATCTTTCATTCACTTTGGAGGGATTGAAAGAAAAAGACTATTGAGAGCATTAGATAAAAATCAATATGAAGCATGAAGCACAAACAGATGTACAAGCATATTTCAATCCAAGAGCTAAAATTCTAGGAAGGTCATGCGTCCAAAAAGATAATGAAAGAAAAGCAAAAATAGCTGGTAAAAGAAAATGGGGTAGGGAAGAAGTACCAGACAACTAATGTGACATTAAACATAAGTAAATATTACAATTTGCATTGTTTCTTGTCATACATTAGGCCTCCTGAACATTTATTGGCCAGAGGGTCTACAGGAGATCTGGTGTCCACTATCAGCTTCTTACTTGATGTTTCCAAGCAATTTCTAGCTCAACTTCTACAGTTTCACAAACCAAGAATTTAATTTTCTAGAAGTGGAAAACAAATATATCTTGTTCAGATAGATATGTGTAGTCAAAAATTGGTTACCATAAGGCCGGAAGAATCAAAGTGTGAAGATGCCTTTATATTTTCTGAGTAAGGCATTTCTATAAACTGTTTTATAGCTACAAGAGATGGAAAAGCATAGTAAGTTACAGTTATGGTATTCTTGTTATATGAAAACATCTGCATTTTACTGGGGTTGCAAACCTCACCCATGCAAATAATTGCACAGATAGGATTTAACCAAACTAAAGCAAAGACACAGCTTTGGAGGCCACATATTGCATGAGGAAATCTTTATAACACATCACTCCAAAAATATGAATTCTGAATATGGACTGTCCAGCAGGAAAGATAATAGTACAGAAGTCAGAGTTACAGTCACACAGAATTCACTTTAAAATAAAAGCGGACCTTCATCTTTCACAAGGGGTTCAAACATCTCTTTAGAAGTCTCTGCTTCACATAATGTGCTATTACTTTCCTCCATCTTTTCTAAGCTTTCTAATGCTGTGCTATGTTGAGTCAAAGCTCCTAGAAGAGCGATGTTGTTCAACAAACAAACTGATGAACTGTCAGCCACTGCTGGGCATTTCCTGCAATCCATTCCTAACTGGTCACCTTTGCAAGCGTCACGAAAGGCATTTATGCTCTCTACATTTTCAAACTCATTTTCAGAAACTGCTCTTTCTTCTGGAGATGAATGTTTTTTTTCTAAAGGACAGGTAGAACTTCTGGAAATGAGACTATCTTCCTTATGTGGAAAGACAAATACCTTTTGAGGGTTTTCAGCAATGAACTGGAATGAGGCACAGATAGGATCTGGGTTTTGTGACAAAGTCAGCAAAGGACTGTCTGCTTTAATGTCATCACTCTCAGTACCACAGAAGTGTTCTAGATCAACATTTGGGCATTTCACACATCCAAGCTGTATAACATCTTTTTCAGTATTTTTGTCCATTGCAGAAATTATTCTGCTGGTAGAAATACGTGAAATACTTTCAGCTTTTTCAAACATACTGGTTTTAGGGTGACATTCATTAATGTTTGTGTCACCAAGTGAAAGATCAGGCTGCTTGCTTTTCATCCATGACATGCCATTAATGGTATGCACTGCACAGCCATCAGGATCCTTCTTGTCAGTTGTGGTTTCAATACTTAATTCCCTTTCATTAATCTCGTTTATGTCGTGTCCATCACTCATAAGTTCCACTGCAATTCCGGTTTGGTGTGCAGAGTCTTCTGCAATTCTACCTGTGTCTATGACATTGCTGTCACAAAGCTGAGATGTTATACCCCCAAGGTAGTGATTTCCATCATTCTGTCTATTAAATGCTAAACATTTGAGTTCTTCCTTTTTACTGTGTGTCACTACTTCACAGCAAGAATGAAGTCTCAGTGCAGAATTCTGTGCTACATCTTCTCCCCTTAAGCAGTCAGGACTTTGTGAAAGCTTGTCTCCCTCATTGAGCTTATTCTGAGTTCTTTCACACAAGTCTTTATTGTCTGTGTCATTAAAATCAAAAGCCTCCAGTAGATTAAAGTTAACTTCCATCACCTGTTCATCTGGACAGCCTTCACTGTGCATACTTAATTCCTCCTTTACAGTTTCAATTCCAGTCAATATTAGGTCTGCAGAGAGCTCCAAGCTTCTTTCTGAAGGTTGTTTTGGCTGAAACACACTTTGCAGCTTCATAGATGAATTCTCCTCAAGATTGTTACTTCCTAAATGCTCCTTGTACCTAAAGAGATTTTGACTTGCTGAACACAGAATGTCACTGGAGGATGAGACAAACTGACTGTCACTCACTCTACTTATGGTGGATTCAGGTAGGAAACAACTATTGGTATTGCAGGAATCTTGTAAATCTTGACTTACATTATTTGTCTTTTTGTCAAGTTTCTGTCCTGTGACATCTTTATCACGAGGTTGTCCAGCTGAAGTTAGAAGCATTTCAGCATTACATTCCTTGTTATCATATGCAGTTCCCTTCATACAAGGCAGATGCTGAATATTTTCCATGAGTCTTTTGGCAGGCTTGCCTGAAAAAGTCGACAGGATTGTGCTTTTTCTTTTATATAAGCTATCTGTGTTTTCTGACGCCTGAAACATAGAAAGACATTCTGTGCCTTGAGATGTTGTTTGCTGTATGCATCCTTGGGCTGGTTCAGACTTCAAAAGGGCCAGAATCTCTGCTGTGCTCCTGATGGTGTGTGACACTGCCCCATGAGCACCTCTCTGGCTACTAGATTTGGTGTGCCCAGTAGTTAGAGAAGATTCTGGCCTCATAATGGATCGATTGGGGTTTTGCTTCTCTGTCTCCTCACATCTGTCAAGAAATGGAGCTGAAAGCAGTGAGGAGAGAGACATGTGTTTGCTGTTACTCTCTGTGCATGTATCTTCATGAAAGACTGCAGACCCACTTTTTTCTGCATCCTTCTGGCAAATCGTAGAAAATAATGGAGAGGTACCAAAAAACTTTGATGGAAAAGCCCCCTCACACTGCTTGGATAAAGGCAACGTTGTTTTTTCTCCCTCTTCCGTTGTTGGCGTTTTCTTTTCAACTTGGCGTGGCCCTCGGAAACTCTAGGGGAGAAATGTTAAATTAATTCTGCTCAGAAATCAACTTCACATTTTGTAATCAACTGCTGAAAGTAGGGCATGCTCCATAAAATGTATTCTGCTCAAATAACACATGACAATTCCACATGTGTATAGAAGTAATCTCAAACCCTTGTGATATTCACTGTAGCCTTAGCAATAGTGATCCTGCTAAACTAGATTTAGTAAACTCTGGAAAAAATAGGTATCTGTAACACATTCTGGCTTACAACTCAAAAAACAAACAGGAAGACATCATTTATGTATATACCATTCATTAAAAGATGTGCCCTTTGTGTTTTAAAATGCATGATCACATCAGACATAGCTTTTGAAACCAAGACATACCGTAAGCGTCCTTTTCAAGCCCACAGACAGATGCCTTGAAGATGGGACACCAGGTTTTACACCATTCCTATCCACTGCTAGAGTTTCTGCTTCCCTTGGCTGATCTTCAAAAGATTTTTCATTCACTTTTACTGCTTCAACTGTGATCAAATAGCGTTCACTTTCAAAATTGTCTCCAGCTTTCACCTAGGAGAGAGAAAAAGCAGTACATACAAGTGCTATGTAACAAACAATTACAGTCTTACAAGTAGTTGTAGACTTCTAAATACCTTCATGTAAATATTTCAGAAATTTACACCTAGTATAGTGCAGCTGCCTGATAAATACATAGATTTATATGTGTTTATATATCACTTAGCTTCAAGTTATGCTTATTTAATGTATCAAGTATAATACACTGCTTTTACCCAAAAGGAATAAAATTCCATAAAACCTCTACACTGGTTCTGGAAAAACACTATGATTTATCAATAATTAGAAGCTGGTTTTGCTTTGCATTACTTGCATTGTGTCAGACTTTCATATCCACTATAACAGAAAGTACTACCTCAATTAACAAGAGTTTGAAATGCTTCCTGAAACACAAATCAGAGTCAAGCATAAAAATTATTAAAAAAACTACCCCCAAACAAAATATACCTGAGATTTTATGAAAATACTCTCCAAACATTGTCCTTTATCGTCAAACAAGACAGCCTGCAATGGAAAAATAGAATTTTAAATAACTGATTTTGTTTCACAGATCAGCTGGATTGCCACTGGCAGTGCAGCAGTAGCAGATGATATTAAACCCTAAGGTATTAAATCTGAGTTGTTCACCTTATTACTGCCATTTCTAATCTTCAGCATTCCATCTTGCCATGTTTTTGATTTTTTCAATTTTTGGTGAGTGTATAGTACCTATTTGAAACACGGAAAATGTTGACATAATGCAAAGTAAGAAAAATGTTCAGATAATACAGCAGCAACAGGGTCTTCTGAATTTATTTCTACCTAAATCATACAGTGTTAAAAATAACTTACAGTAAATTCTTGAGAAGGCATGGCTTTGGCAGAACAGTTATCCAACAGCTTATTTCACAAATATTTACATCCTCACTTGGCCTAAGAGACAAGGAAATATTCAGAATCCGCCACAGTTGTAAAGAAAATGTGTTAACAGAAAAATAGATGTCAGTTCATTCTTTTTTTCCTCAAAGGAAGAGCTATATGCAAGACAACATCAAAACAATGGAGCGTAATGTGGGCATTTTAAAGAGAAACCTTGAAAATAATCTAACAGAACGACTACTGGTAAAAAAATAGCTTTTTTTTTCTCTCATAGATGCCAACATATTTTCTAACTTTCAGGGAAATTCATTTGTTTAAATGAGTGGATGGGAGCTCTGAAAACTCCAGTGATCTTTCTGCTATTCAGAATTAACAAATCTTAAACATGCTTACATGCGGAAAAAGAAAAAAAAAACAAAACCATAGGAGCTATTAGCAGAATAATTTTGTTGCCAGATTGACTCTGGACTTGGTCATGCATGCTTAATCCATGGCAAAGATAACTGACTCTCAAAACCAGTTACCCATGAAGCCATATTTAAATTTAGATCACAGTAAATTTTCAAACTGATAATGAAACCAGGAGCAAATCATTATTTAGCCACTCATCTCCATAGGCTGTGAATTCCTGTTGTATGTGCTGGCTTATAACATTCGATCAGTGCTGAGATCTGTGTCCATGCTTGGGACCTTAGTTCAATCCATTAGCATCGCTGCAATGGAAATAATCACAAGAGACAGGGTGAGACTGGCAGCTGCTCATACCATGGAATAGTAGAGGAAATAATCAAAAATACTGTATGGATGAATATTTGAAAGGACATGGCTTTAAGCTGTCAGAGGGGTATTTAGATGAGACCGTAGGAGGCCCTGGCACAGGTTGCCCAGAGAAGCTGAAGCCGCCCCATTCCTGGCAGTGTTCAAGGCCAGGTTGGACAGGGCCTGGAGCAACCCGGTCTACTGGAAGGTGTCTCTGCCTATGGCAGGGGGTTGGAACTGGATGATTTTTAAGGTCCCTTCCAACCCAAACCAGCCTAGGATTCTGTATTAAGGTGGGGAGAGATTCACGCTGTTTCTTACAGCTGCTACCTTCTTAGCAGTGCCCAGGTGTTTATTAGGGTGCAAAACCTTGAAATTAACACCCTTAAAGGATATATAATTACTCTATTAGCTTTTTAAAGGGAGGTGGCTGACCCTTAATTGCTTATTGTAATTCAATATGGAATACTGCGGGAGCAGGGATGAACAGGACAGCTGCCAGCACTCCTTCACAAAGCCCTGTCGAGACCACTTTCACAACACCGGACAAGCCCGGTAAGCCCCTTTTAAACCACGAACCATTAACATTTCCCTCAATACGACGGTTTTGGATCCAAGGGGGGGGTTTCCTACGGAAGGGCGGGCCCAACCACCAAAGGTCGCCCCTCAGGGACACCCCCCCGTTGCCCATCCCCGGGGGTGCCTGTCGCCGCCCTCCTACCCACCTATGCCGGGCTGGCAGGAGGAATCGGGCCCGTGAACCCCGCCACAGGCACCGCTGCCTCCTTCCGGCGTTCGAAACTTCCCGCCGCCGCCGCCGCCGCGTGACGTCACCACGCGACCAGACGACAGAAGGAAACCACGTGACCCCGAACCCGCGGTGTACGCCGCCGCGGGGCTTTTCCTCGCCGAGGGGTGTTGTTGTGTCGTATTGGGGCTGGCGGTGACACGGCGGGGCGCGGAGGAGTCAGCGGCTGCTCGGTGTCCTCCGCGGTGAGGTCGGCCCGGCCCGGCGTGGCGGCAGGTCGGTGGTGCGCGGCTGCGGGGGCAGCCGGTCGCGGCGCCGGCGGTGTGTGAAAGTGGCGCGGACAGGGGGCGCTGCAGTACTCCTTTGCCCCTCTCGCTCCTCGGCGTTGCGCGCATGCTTCGTGCGGGCGTTGGGCTGAGGCTGCGCGTCCTGTCAGGGCAGCGTCGCGAACGGGTAACTGACATTCGTGTCCCTTACTGCGCTGCTTCGGCCTCTCCTGCAGCGGTTCTCCGCATCCTGCTCCCCGTGCCCAGCTCCTTGAGTCTCTTTCCCTGCTGGTGCCGACGTGTGTGACAACTTCCCGGCGGGGCTTTAAGGGCTGCTGTCCCTCAGTGTTGCCCTGAGGCTCTGTGGTGACTTTGCCTTCAGGTGCAGGTGGTGGCTGGGGTGCATTCACGCGATGTCAGGACCTGGTACCTTGTGTTGGGGAGAGGTACCCGCCCTGTTGAGGGGGGTACATGGTGAATATCCATTGCCAATACCCGTGACTTTGGGGTAGGATGCCGGAGTGGGACCCTTCACCAGAGACTGTAGCGATGGGACAAGGGGTGATGGCTTTAAACTGAAATGGGGAAAGTTCAAGTTAGATATAAGGAAGAAGTTCTTCCCTGTGAGGGTGGTGAGGCCCTGGCACAGGTTGTGCAGAGAAGCTGTGGCTGCCCTATCCCTGGCAGTGTTCAAAACCTGACTGAATGGGTCTTGGACCAGCCCGATCTAGTGGAAGGTTGGAACTGAATGAGCTTTAAGGTCCCTTCCAACCCAAGGCAGGGAGTTGGAACTGGATGAGCTTTAAGGAACCTTCCAACCCAAACCATTATTTGATTCTATGGTGTGTGTGCTTGCTTCACTCTTACACACGCTAGGTCCATGAGCGATTGCAGTAGCAGGGCTGAAACCTGCAGAGGTCAGTGCCCGTGCAGCTGTCTTCAGAACCGGAATTCAGGCAGTTATGCTGGCAAGGATGAAGTTTGGGGCTAGACAAATCTATTTCACATTGCGTGTTTCCCCTTTGTTGAATGACAAATGAGATATTTTCATGTGACTGTGCAGCTCGTAACAGGGCAGCACAATGTCTTGCTTCTGTAGCCACCTCTGTCCTGCTCCCAAGTACTTATTCTTGCTTACCTTCATCAGCTCTGCAGCTTATTCAGCTCCTTTTATGAGTTGGTTTACACCCTCACCCAGCAGAGAAGGACCAGAAAGTAGCAGCTTCTCGGTCTGAATTGAACTGTCTGTACCAGAGGGTGACATCCTCTGAGGAAGGACTGTGTAGCAAATTGGATGAGAGCTGTGCTGCCTTTTGGGTGTCAGTGAGCTGTAGGTTCATGTAGCTGAATCCATGTAACCATAGTTTTGTGCTGCAGGCCTGCATTTTATTAAAAATCCACTTGTGATGACAGAAGAAGGAGTAAGCCCAGGAGCCGGAGGTTCTTCAGGTTTAGGTGGTTTTCTCCATGACTTGTTCTTTTTTAGCTTGCTTTCAGTAGGGTGAGGTTACCAGGCAGGGTAGGAACTTCAAACTGCTGCAGCTCTAGCTGTGTGTGTGTTAGAGTAAGAATACCCCATGTGAGTTACTGATTGTGTCTTCGCAAGTAATTTCAGGTTTGCTGACTACTTGCATTTATTTTGGAGTGAACAGTCAGCGGAGCAAGTGTTGCCACTGGCTGTATGGAGACATTTTCATAGTGCAGAAAACATTCTGAATGGTTCTTTTTCCTCCCCTTTCCCCTATTTTGCTATTTAAAATTCCCAAAGCAAGCAAGCATTTGCATCACTGCTTAATAAAAAGAATAAAGGATATTTTATAACTGGACCCCTGGATTACAGTCAATTTGGTTATGTTTTTCTATATTTTTATAACAACAGCAGTTTGCTTGTGAACTTGGCTGTGTACAGGTTAGCACCAACATATATAATATTGCCTTTTAGAGAGTGTAGATAAGTTACTATTGATCTGTGTATCCATATATTACTTTGATTTACATTATCTTTCCTTTCTTAGAGTCCCCCCAGGTTAATTGTCCCTTCTTTTCCTGGTTTCACTTTTGGATGTAGAGGCATTATGGTTCTGTTTCATTTGAGGGAAGATAAGAGGTAGTAGTTGGCTTGCTTTAACAGGGAGAAGTTTAGACCCTGCTTTTGCTTGCTTTGATTATAATTGTTTATCAGAACAGTGCTTGCAGTTGCAAGGCCAGCAGCATAAGAGCTGACAAGTCCAAACAGCAGGCTACCTCACACCTTGGCATTGCAGCTTTCGTTGGTGAGTTGAAGTTTGCACTACTACATGTAAGGTTGTGTACGGGTTCTAATTTTAGGTTCATGGGTAACATTTGCTCTGATTCTTATTTCCAAACTCCTCCAAAGTGATTTTCGCTAAGCTACATTCCTAAAGCAGTTAGCACAAAAGGGGGGTGGGGGTGGGAGCTGAAGAGGAAGGAGCAAAGTACATAGGTTGCAGCTCTTTGGTTTTAAGCTTGAATGAGAACCTCCCTCCTGGGAATGAAGACCCAAGGCTGAGGGACTAAAAACACTCAGATGCCTTCTTAAAATGAAGTTTTGCTGTACATAAGCCACATTCATTATGTGTCACTGAAGTCATTTAATACTGTTCAGACACTAAAATTATCCCATAATTATGTTCTGTTAATGGTGCAACTCACTATAGCCCTCAGCTAAGCAGTATATTGTTCTGATGATTATTAATAGAAATACCTTGCTCAAGGGCTTGAGTGGAGCTCGAACTTGTGCTTCAGTTGGGATTTTTACCTGGCTTATCTTTCCAAGGTGATTGTTGACCTTTGGCTATCTGGAGTGGTCACTGCTGGGGGAGAAACTGATAGCCGGCTAAGGAAGCCTCATTTGCACAATAATTTGAAGACCATTTCCATTTTTGTGATCCTGTTGTAGAAATGGGCTTCCTCTCTGATGACTGTACTCACCTTTCCTTCTATGGTGCTTTGGCAGAGAGCTGAGAAGCCTTTTGTATGGTGATTGCTACATTAATTACTTTAATTTTGGTGTTAATTTGATTTTTCAAAAAGCTGTCTGCTTTTGGCAGTGCCACTTTGTTTTCCTGGTGTAAAATGATGCGTTGTGGTGACTGGCAGTTTTCAAGGAAGGAGGGCTAGCTACAGGGAACTGAAAAGTGAACAGAAAAGATCATTAGATGCATTAAAAAGATCTTACCTTTCTCAAGGCAAATCCCTACATTTAAATCACTTCCCTCTAGTTAATCTCTAATTTCTAGAGGCCTAATTCTGAGCTTGTGTCAGAACTTGTTTTGCCATTAAGCTCAGTGGCAGCTGGTGAAAAAACCCTGACCAAAGAAAAGGAAAATGTCTTAAGTGTAGCACATACTGATTGCCATGGGGACTTGCAAGTAGGAATGTGTTAGAACATATTCACAGGCAGGACTGGATGATGTTTTAATTCCTGCTCCTTATTAGGCCCTGGCAACTGGCAGTGAGTGGCTTACAGTGTTGGCGTAACAGAGACAATTTTTAAACCCAAACCTTTTTATTGCTAGCCCTGCCATGTGTTCATATATTGCATTATGTAAACTATATATAATTTATCTTGTATTTATAAAGATTAATGGATGCTTCTCATTTGGAGGTTGTGCCATCAATTTTTGTAGCAAGCTCTTCAGCTGCTTTATGCATGTCAGTGTAACCTGTTTGTAACCACTGGATTTATGATACATGCTCACTGAGCATGATCCTTGGGTCAGCCTTTTCAGGAGTCTTCTATCTAATCCACCTTTTATTTTTCTTTCCTGCTTTACCTTCTACAGAAATTTTTGAAGTGTGTAGTGCTCTGGGACTTTTTGTGTTCTTTCTAATGGTCTGTACAGTGAACAGAGAACAAATTATTTCTGTCTTCTTTTCAAGTCTAATGAAATCATGTTTATTATGAGGGAAATTTTGTGCTACTTGGATTTACTTTTTGTAAGTTCTGTTTAGCAAGAAGCTTGCTTTTCTGGTAACAGGGAAGTTATATGTCATTAAAACACAAACACACCTTGTGACCTGCATGAGTGCTTTAAAGAAGTAACTCATATATGTATGTATATATACATAATATATACATGAGTCAGCTGTGTGTGCTTGCAGGCCAGAAAGCTAACTGTATACTAGGCTGCATCAAAAGGAGTGTCACCAGCAGGTTGAAGGAGATGGTTCTGCCCCTCTGCTCTCGTGAGACCACACTTGAAGCACTGTATGCAGTTCTGGTGTCCTCAACATAAGGACATGGAGCTGTTGAGTAAGTCCAGAGGAGGCCACAAGGATGATCAGGGGCTGGAGCACCTCCCGTATGAAGACAGGCTGAGAAAATTTGGGCTGTTCAGCCTGGAGAAGAGAACCTGTGTGGAGATCTCAGAGCAGCCTTCCAATATCTGAGGGGGCCTACGAGGATGCTGGCAAGGAACTCTTCATCAGGGACTGTAGTGATAGGAGAAGGGGTGATGGGTTCAAACTGAACCAGGGGAAGTTCTTGCTTGTGAGGGTGGTGAGACACTGGTGCAGGTTGCCCAAAGAAGTGGTGAATGCTTGTTCTGGTTTCAGCACTAGCAGTCATTTTTCTCCTTCTTAGTAGCTGGTGCAGTGCTGTGTTTTCAGCTTTAGTCTGAGAACAGTGCTGATAACACCGATGTTTTTAGTTGCTGCTCAGTAACGCTGACTCCAGTCAAGGACTTTCTCAGTCTCATGCTCTTCCAGGGAGGAGAGGAAGCCAGGAGGAAGCAGAGCAGAGACGGGACACCTGACCCAAACTAGCGAAAGGGGTATTCCATACCACAGCATGTCATGCCCAATATATAAACTGGGGGGAGTCACCCAGAAGGGCCCAGATCACTGCTCAGGTCAGGCTGGGTATCTTTCAGCAGGTGGTGAGAAATTGTATTCTCTCCTCTTTTATTTCCCTTATCATTATTATTATAGGTTGTAGCAGTAGTAGTTATGTACTATACCTTAGTTACTGGACTGTTCTTATCTCAAGCTCTTTACATTCTTTCTATTCTCCTCCTCATCCCTCCGGGAGTGTAGGGGGAGGAGTGAACAAGTGGCTGCATGGTTCTGAGTTACGGGCTGATAGAGCACGATAGTGCTCTGTCCCTGACAATATTTAAGGCCAGGTTGGACAGAGCTTTGGGTGACATGGTCTAGTGTGAGGCATCCCTGGCCATGGCAAGGGGTTAGAGCTAGATGACTAGTCCTTTCCTAATCATTCTATGCTTATATATATATAACATTTAAGAGTGCTGCTTGTCTGTAACTTGCAACATCATTTGGAACTGTGAATCCCATGACTGGTGCTGGCATTCAAAAGCTGCTGTTGACAATCTGACGGTGAGGGCAGGCTCTTCCCAAGGCGCTCAGAAACAAATTATAAACTAAAAACCTGCAGTTTGGTACCAACTTGCCTCCAGTGGATCTCTGTGGCTAAAGGGCACTACTAGCTGCCATGAGACATGAGTTCTAGCTTAGTCTTCACCTCATAGTTATTGTACAACCTAATTTTCCTCATCTTCTTGTATGCTTTGTATTTTTGTATGGTGCAAATAATGAATGGCAGATAGTCTCACAGGGGATGCATGAAGGTTTTCATGTCAGCTAAACCAAGAATGTTTCCTGCTTGAAATAAGACTATTTTGATTTTTCTCAAGGGATACATTTAACTTCCGGTTGGCAGAATGACAGGAATGGAGCCTGAAACGGCAAGAGACAAGGCCGTGGAGGAAGAAAGCACTGAACAGAAGAAAGAGAGAGAGAAAAGGAAGAGGTCAAGAGTTAAACAGGTGCTCGCAGATATAGCGAAACAAGTGGATTTCTGGTTTGGGGATGTCAATCTCCACAAAGACAGATTTCTCCGAGAGCAAATAGAGAAGTCCAGAGATGGCTGTAAGTTTATATTCACTATATTTCAGTGAAACGATTCTTGTCTGTATTCCTGGTGACAGTTACAAGTTATTTTGACGTTCACATTTGCTTCTGGGGAAAGCAGTAGTACCATGATGGAAACCAGCTGCAGGATTAGAGGCTTGGGAAGCAAAGCTCGGTACGGGTTTTTAAAAGCTGTATTTATTGTTTCTCTTTCCTGTTCCTTTACTACCAGCTTATGCGAAGGTAAAAATGACTGTTTGGGATACACAGTCTTCTTTTTTATTTTCTTTTTTCCCCCCCATGTGAGTTGTGCAATTTTAAGAGTAAACAAACAAACACTCGTGGAGGTGCAGTAGTTGACTTGTAGGGTAGATATATTTAGAAACTAAAATGCAATTTGGATTTTTGGTTAGATATAGATACTTCTTGTCATGTTTTCTGTACAAGTTTTTGATGTGATTGTGAGTTTGCATGTAAGGCCACGGTGGGTTTCTTTCCTTTAGACAATGTTTGATGTGGCTAATTTGTCTTTAGAGTAGGAAAATGAGCTCAGTTCTGAAACTGTCAGTTTCTGAAGAAATTAATTTACATTTTTGCTGCAGTGACTAATATGCTTTTGCTTTAATAAAACAGTATGTGTGGTAAATACAGTCTATTAAGTCTGATTGTTCTGTTAACTGAGTTCTGCCAGATGGACTAGAGTGTGATACCTCTCTAAAAAGAGGTAGTCCTCCATCAGAACAAACAAACAAATTTCCAGATGTGTTTACTTATTTTTGTTTTCTTAAGGGTTTCATCTTTATTTGAAGCATGAGTCAGGAGTCCGGTTGTGTTGTGTGTGAAGTGTAGCCTTCGGACTGCTTGCTGTAGTCTGCCATTATGTTGAACTTCAAGACAACTTTAAAAAGGGGGCCCTCAGAGCAATAAAACTTAGCCTACATTTTCTAGAGATATTAGAGCTTGGATGTCTTTACCTTTTTTAAATTATTATTATTAATAAGACTAGTACTACATAATTTTCTGTCAAGGTTTCAACAGCATGACTCATTGCAATTGAAGTGCAAGCTGGGGCTTCTTTTGGAAGCCCCGGTTAAACACTTAATTGAGTACTTGAAGCAAAGGCAGGTTTTCAATGCAAATTGGTTTTGTATTGCAAAGCTACATCAGAAAGGGTTTTTTTTTCCTTTCTTTTTGAAGACAATAGTTATCAGTGGGGAGGTAAAAGAACAAAATCCCTTTGATAAAGGTTGACACAAAAGAAAATCAAATAATGGGTTTACTTGAAACTTTAATTTTGATGGTGAAAATTTTCTCCAAATCTTCAGCAGCAAGGTTATAGACTGCACTAATGATTTGCAGATTGGTTTTAGTAGTGGGATCTTAATGTCAGATTACCCTGAGTTCGTCATTGTACCTTATTTTATGCCTAGATGTCGACATATCACTTCTTGTTTCTTTCAACAAAATGAAAAAGCTGACGACTGATGGAAAATTGATAGCTCGAGCAGTTAAAAGTTCATCTGTTGTAGAGGTATTTCATATTTCACTCTTCAATATTTGCTGATGTTGGTGTAATGTAAAGTAGGCAATAGTCTGATGGAAATTGTTCGTTTCTTGTTACTTTTAGTTGGATTTAGAAGGAACAAGGATCAGAAGACGCCAACCACTGGGTGAGCAACCAAAGGATGTGGATAGTCGTACAGTCTATGTGGTAAGGCTGCACTAAACTGTTCTGCTGTTCATTCATGAAGAGTGCAAACCCCACTGTGTGTTGTCTGTGGCAATCTAATTGCATAGTAGCATTTACTGTATCAAAAGCCAAAAAAACAACATAAAGCAGCCATAGCTTTACCAGAATTAGAAGGCAGGGTTTTTTGGGAACATCTTGGATATAGTACAAGAAACCTTTACCAAAAGTAAATATAATAGAAAACATAAATATGTAAATATAATAGTAAATATAATAGCATTTGATTTGTGAGGGAGGGAAATGTAGGTGTACCGAACTTGTTAAGGCTTACAGAATTGGGTTAATGTACCAGTCTAATGTAGTAAATATTTTTATATTAGAAATGTTCTATGTATTGATGTTCTTGTCAGCATAGGTCTGGCCTGGCTGCTGTGGCTTGTATGGTTTGTGGAAGGGGAAATAAATTAAGCGAAGGCAAGTGAGTGCTGGCAGTGGCTGTGTTGAGAAAGGGGTTAGTTTGGTACACCAGTTTTTATATCAGCTTAAATCATTTTTAATGCTGAGCAGAGAGCTGCTTCACATGCTAGTGAGAAAAGGTGCATTTCAGTTTAGCTATTACTGCTTTCATCAGGCTTTTCCATTTAATTTCATTAGAGGAACAACACTGGTACGAAGAAATATTTACAAATGAGGTTGATGTAGTCGAAGCTTTATAGTTAAAACTGTCAGTTTTATCAAACAGGATATGGCTGAGTTTTCAATATAATCAGGGGTACTTTAGAAACGACAATCTGCTTATGAAATCTGTTACTACAAGTGCCTCTGGTTTTGTAGCACAAGCATCTTCTAAAGGCAGAATGTATTTCAATGAGCTAGTCTTATTTTTA
>JAOEHX010022221.1:0-17087 GCA_025448015.1 Bolborhynchus lineola
TTCAGGTTCTTAAGAGGGTCTCAAACTGGATTCTCTCCTACAGTGGGCCCAGGGTCTTCATTCTCCCTGTCCCTGTGTCTGCCTTCCAAGACTTGGGTGGTGTGGTCCGAGCATTTGGTTGTGAAGACTGAGGCAAAAAAGCCATTAAGAACCTCAACCTTCCCTAAATCCAGGGTAGCCAGTTCTCCTGATAGCTTCTGGAGAGGTCCCACGTTTTCCCTAGTCTGTCTTTTATTTGCAATGTACCTATAGAATCCCTTCCTGTTATCTTTAACAAGTTTAATTCTAAGTGGGCCTTTACTTTCCTAACCTGGTCCCTAGCTTCCTGGACAACATGCCTGTACTTTTCCCAGGCTGCCTGTCCTTGTTTCCACTTTTTTTACTCCTCTTTTTTCCTTTGAATTTTCCTCAGCAGCTCCTTATCCATTCACAACATCTTTTCATGTTGTCGTGCAGTTGTCCTCATCTCAAATCTTCATTCTGTTCTTCAAAACTAGACAGAACATACCGGATCAGAACTATATTAAGGCAGACACGTACTTTCCAGATTAGAGTTTTCCTACATGTGACCATTCTGACAACAAGCATAAGCTGTTCTCCCCCTTTTGTCTCCCCACATTCACATATTTATTCACATGCAGACCATCTCTCAGATCATAGAGCACTGAAAATTAGAAGGGTCATTACAAGTAACCCATGACTGACCTAGCACTTTAGGCATACGTGATATTGAGAACTTCTTCAGATGCAGAACTATATTCAAAATCCATCTGAGAGCACCCATTACCAGGCCAACTGTCACTGATGAGACATTATTTTATCCTCAGATTGCTGCTCTAACTTATTCAGATATTCTTATATTGACTCACTATATTTCCAAGAATCCTTCTGATCTTTTCAGCACAAACCACATTCATATTCACTTGTGTTTCCACTGTAAGTTATTTCAGTCAATTATCTTTTCTCAAATGTTAACTCCGTAAACAAATTTTTCTTCTTGAAAAAAAAAAAAAAAATGTACTTTAAAATTACTCATGGGAACTTTTAATGGAGTGAAAAAAACTACATTTGAAATTTGTGATTAGCTCATAGCTAAAAAATTGCATCTTATTTCTACTTTTTCTATTTCCTTTTTTTTTTTTTTTGTTGTAGATATAGCAGTCAGTTAGTATGCTTCTGATTTTCATTTATTTAAAATTTATTATGAGTGCGTATGTGTTATGAAAAATATTTACAAAAATTAGTTTTATTGTGTACTTGGGTTTTGGCAGCCTAGAGGCCATTCACAGCAGGAAAAAATACAAATCTTCAAACCAAACAGAAACTTTAAAATTTAAGAAGAAAAGGTATACTTCATTTGCATCATATTTTTGTGTCCTAAACAGCTATCTATTCTAAATACTGCCTGATGTCTTTCCCTCTTCTTCTTTTATCTTGTCTTCCATCTTCTTCTAAATATCTGTCTAAAAAACTAAGTCTGAAATGTTCAAGACCCATCCTTTTTACTTTTTCACTGTCAGAGTTAACTACGGAATTATGACCTGTCAAAATAACATACATCTTATGTTGTGGTAATATTCAGCTTCTCCACTTCTTTTTCACCACATACTTTAACTCTAAAAATATGTTTTGTGTTTTCACTTTTAGTAACTCCTTTTACTAATGCTGTAGTCTCTTTGTTGGTCATGCATACCTATTACTTCACTAGTCAAAATTCCTACCTTTTGGACCAGCTTTATTTGCTATTAAATTAAACAGTACTGGGAGTCATTCCTAAGCATGAGGACATATTTGAGTACTGAAACTCTTTTTTGTTTATCCAAACATTTTTAGAATATTTCTGGACCAGACTCCAGCCCAAATAAGACTATATTAGGAAATTATATTGCACTGCTCTCATGTTAAATTGAGCCAGGAACATAACATTACATGCACTGGTTAGTTTGGATGAGGCCATGTTGTTGAAGAATATAAGAAAATTTAACAATACAGATAGTCTGTTGGTCTCATTGCAGTTATTCAGACCTAGACACCAGTGTAGTCTCATCTCTCACTGCAGTTCATTTGGAAAACTTAAACATACAGTTCATGCTATCAAACCTCCTTATTCTTCTATGTAGCTGTTCCCCCACTATTTACCTGAGTACTTTTTACTTTTTCAGACGCATAAACATCAAATCAATAGATTTCCCTCTTTTTATACCACTTCACACATTGACAGGCTCCCCAGATTCTATTCACAGCTGCTCTATTTCACCTTGTTGTAGAAGTGTACACTATCTGCTGGTGTGAATGAAGACTTCCCCTCTGAGTGGAGCTGGGAAGGCACTTCTTTGCCAAAATGCTTTTGTCACCTCACAGCTTGTTTCCTTGTTGCCTACAGTACCATTGATTTTAATTTTAGTGTCCTATTTGTTGATGTTCTGGTTTGGGATTTTTGTTGTGTGTATTTTTGTTGGGTTTGAGTTTTTCTTTTTGCCATGAACCTGTCAGATCTCTGGTTATAATTATTCAGGTGACACAGAATATGTCTACAGAAGCAACTTTATGCTACAGGGGTACTTCTGGTGTTTGCATATTATTGCATAATGCTTGAAGTGATATATATATGCCTGAAATGTGGTTTATAACCTGGTGGAATAGATGTGGTATTAATCAGGACACCTGCTAGAGTGCCATTTTTGCAATGCGGACATGAGGTCATCAAACAGTTAGTGCTCTGTGCACAGATACATAATGTGTGTACCTAGCATGGGCAACTTTAGCCAGTCAAATTCATTACTGGTAAAGACATCACAGTATGGTTCTGGAAGTGTAAGTAATCACAGCAAGTCAGATCTTGGTCCCTCCTCCTGTGCATTGCACCAATCTGTAGTGTGGTCAACTCATAGATATCAGCTCAGCATCAAGAATCAGCTCAGGAGGTTTTGAATTTCAAGTAGAAAACATAATTATAATATCAATTATGAATTAATTAAAATTTATATGAGCCTGAGTACACACAGTTGTCCTGGGTTCAGCAGTAGCAGTCATTTTTCTCCCTCTTAGTAGCTGTTTTTGACTTTTGGCCTGGGAACAGCACTGATTACACTGATGTTTTCAGTTACGGCTTAGAATGTTTGGTTTGACCAAGGACTTTCTGAGTCTCATGCTCTGCCAGGGAGGAGGGAAAGCTGGGAGGAAGCAGAGACAGGGCACCTGACCCAAATTAGTCAGACATATTCCATACCACAGCACGTCATGCCCAGGATGTAAAAACGGAGGGCAGAGACCTGGAAGGGAAGAGGGGGGGGGTCACTGTGGGGTCAGGCTTGGTGTCGGGTGGTGAGCAGTTGTATTCTCTTTCCTTGTATTTCTCTTGTCATTATTATTATTGGTGGTAGCAGCAGTTGTTTGTGTTGTACCTTAGTTACTGAACTGTTCTTATCTCAACCTGTGGGAGTTATACTGTTTCAATTCTCCTCCCCATCCCTCCAGGAGTGGGGCAAGAAAGAGGTGGGAGTGAGTGAACTATGTGGCTAACTGGGCTTAAACCACAGCAACAGTTTTTCTTCATTTTACATGACATAACATGAGAACTAAGGAACTGCATTTTGGGATCAAATAAAGGTCCATTCTCACCTTGTTTCCAGCAGCAGATGCTGAGGTAAATATATGTGAATACCATAAAATGAGATCTCCTAGTTTCCTAAGTTCTGTGTCTCTGGATATTCTAGAATCAGAGATGGCCTCTTGTATTTAGCAGGCTGTGATAGATTTTTCTCTCATAAATGCTTTCATCCTCTTTTTAATTCTTGCTTCCACAGCATTCTGTGGTCAAAGCCTTTGCTAACTACCCAAAGATGTCTTCGGACATCCAGCCAGAAAGCCAAGTCATTGTGACTTTGAAAGAAACTATGATGAAATCACAAGACTTAGAATCTGTAGGCTTTTCTTTGTTCAGTAGCATACTGGTCCTCTGGTTCAGACACGGTACAGAAGAAACTCTCATTGCAAGATGAAGCCTAAAGCAAAAGCAACCTCATAGGCAAAAAGAGTGAAAGGAGAGTGGAAGCCCAAAGATGGAGAAATAATGCATTGACAGAGGGGACAGAGAAAGGGAGAAAGATGAAAAGGATGAGTGAACAACTATTATTATTACCATTACCATAATATAGATATTGATATTAATAATTTTAATATTAATATATGCATAGATTTTTACTATGTCAGCAATCCATTTTGGATATAAACAAAAATTAATTATGTCTTAAAGTACAGAAAAGTTTCTGATTTTACCAGTGCATAGAAGTCTGGGCAGGTAATTGTGGACATAATATTATAACACTGACATGAAAAATATACAGCCTAGAAAGGAAAAACAAAAGTAGAAAATATTGTTTAAAAGTCTCCTGTTAGCCATAAAGTGACATCAGCAAGTTAGGAGGCTGTGTAAGTGTGTGGTGCACTGTCCACTCTGTTGGTCCTCAGTGATAGCCAGATGCTTGCCAGGAGCCAAAATAAGAGAAAGTGTACCATCAGTGTATCTGATGGTAGTGACTAACAGGAGCAGGTAATGAAACTACACCAAGAAAGAAGAAGCTAGAAGAATAACAAGTCATGGAGAGAGGTTAGTGGTGGTTGCAGAGCAGAGCAAGGAGCAGTCAGAAGCAGCAGACTCGGTGAGAGGGGAAATGGGTCACACCACAGTAAGACCTGACAGTCCTGAGCTGTAAGTGGCAGAGAAAGCAGCTACCTGTCATAGCAGTGTGAAGCATTTAAATAGTTACACTGAAGAAGTTCAGTGGACAGTAACGAGGGAAGCAGTCTACCATTCTATACTGGGTTTTTCCTTTCTTTTCCTCATTTAATAAAATATTTTTCTTAAACATACTGATTAATGTCTATAAGTGAGAAGAACTGGTGTCTGAAACCGACCTAAATGTTGCCAAATTTTTGGATAATAGCTCAAATCACTGTTTTAGTAGTGGCCTCTTAACATTTCAACCTAGTCTTTGTGGCAGCCAGTAATTTCTTCACAAAAGAGTCGTGGCAGATCTACAAGTACCATGGATATCTTTCTGGGGTGGAATATCCCCAAGCCACATCACTGTAATTGCACCATAGAGGACTTCCTTTTGAAAATTATTCATTTTTGTAACAGTAAATGTAATAAACTTGAAGAATTCACCATCATTTCTTCATTAGAAATAACCTATGTCGAAGCATTCAGGCACATAGTGGGTCAATACCCAGTGATAAAAACAGTCTCTGTTAACACCCAGGACTCATGCGTCATACAAATTGAATTATTTCTAAGGGTTAAACAGAACAAAGCAATGAAGGTCTGACCTGTGGATCGATGAAATTACATCTCCAGCAATGTGCAGCTCTTAATCAAAACTGTGGCTGCTCATTTATACCAAAATAAAAGGTCATTGATGTGTTTTCAGAGAAAAGATTGACAACTTTCCAAAACACCTACATTCCCTAATCCTTAAGATCTTTTAATGAGCAAGAGGAAGTTCTTCAGACTGAAAAGTACAGTAACAACTTAAATAAAAGAGAGCAGATACGAAACTGGAAATAAACCTTTCAGTCCCTTGACTGACAAAGTTGACACTAACAAACTTTTTGTAGTCAAGTTTTTTCTAACAGCAGTGACAGTCTGAACTCATTGTGTGACTCTACAACAGACATCTCATCCACCTTAAAGTAAAAACAATTAAAAAATGCATAACTTTGAAAGTTATACACTCCTGAACAAATGTGGTTGCACTATATAGTTTTAATCTTGTTCTATATGAAACCATATTTTATTTTCCATGCTAACAGTAAATGTCCAAATAATAATTGGAATATTTGTACACTCTTGACATAATAGCATATGTATAAGATAAGTTCCATACAATAGCTATGCCAGCAATGTTAGTAATGATTTTCAAGTTTGATAGATGGACTACTCAGTGGATAAGGAATTGTCTGGATGATCACACTCAGACACTTCTGGTCAACAGCTCGATGCCCAAATGGAGACCAGCGACAAGTGGTGTACCTCAGGGATTGGTACTGGGACCAGCGCTGTTTAATATTTTTGTTGGAAAGATGGAAAGTGGGATTGAGTGAACCCTCAGCAAGTTTGCTAATGACACTAAGCTATGTGGTGTGGTCAACATGCTGGAGGGAAGGGATGCCATCCAGAGAGACCTTAACATGCTTGAGAAATGGGCCCATGTGTATCTCATGAAGTTGAATAAGGCCAAGTAGAATGTCCTGCTTGTGGGTCAGGACAATCCCAAGCACAAATACAGACTAGAGATGAAGGAATTGAGAACAGACTTGAGGAGAAGGACCTGTGATGTTGATGTGAATCTTAATGTGACTCAGCAATCAGTGCTTCCAGGCCAGAAAGCCAACTGTATGCTGGGCTACATCAAAAGGAGTGTGGCCAGCAGGTCGAGGGAGGTGATTCTACCCCTCTACTCTGCTCTTGTAAGACCCCACCTGGAGTACTGCATTCATCTCTAGGGGCCCCAACACTGAAGGGGTGTGGACGTTCTCGAGCAAGTCCAGAGGAGACCATGAAGATAATCAGAGGGCTGAAGCACCTGTGCTATGAAGACAGGCTGAGAGTTGGGCTTGTTCACCTGGAGAAGGCTCAAGGGAGACCTTCCAGTACCCAAAGGGGACCAACAGCAAATCCGGAGAGGGACTTTTTGTAAAAGAAGGTAGTGATAGGACAAAGGGCAATGTTTTTAAACTAAATGAAGGCAGATAAAATGATGCAAAGGAAGCATAGGAAGAAATTCTTTACTGTGAGGATGGTGAGACACTGGAATAGGTTGCCCAGCTAAGCTGTGGATGCCCCATCCCAGGAAATGTTGAAGACTAGGTTGGATGGGGTTTTGAGTAACCTGGTCTAGTGGAAGGTGTCCCTTCCTGTTTTGTGGGGGCTGGAACTAGATAATCTTTAAGGTTCATTCCAAATCTAACAAGTCTATGATATTATTATAATCCATACTTTGTCCAGATATAATGCACTTCAAATAGACATTGTAGCTACTGAAAAACCATGATTGAATTTCAGTGGAAGCTGAATCCAGCAAGTTCCAGGAAATCTGGAATGTAACCCCATGAGTTCACAATACGTATTCTTAAGCAAGGAATATAGTTTATTCTCTTAGGACCAGTATGTTCAGTGACAGTTCCTGTGAACTTTTTGTGGATAATTATTACAATTGTGTTTCTGGTTTGAGCTTTACAATAAGACATTTCATAAAAATCATAAAAATTCACTATTTGTTTTAACTTGATCAGCTCACAAGAGCTTTCTCAGAAAGTGCACACCAATAAATCAAAAATATAGGAAACAGGCAATCATTTTCTTTCCTAAATGCTCTAACTTTGCACATGCAAAACAAGATGTCCAGTTAAAGAGAAAGAAATATTTGGTCTTATAAAAGAAAATGAACATTAAATCCAATAACCATTCCATTAAATGACAATATTCATTCAGTATATCTGTCAGTCCCCCTGCTCACTGCTGACATTCTGAGCATGTCTACTATTCTCCAGTAAATCCAGGTCTCTTAGCCTTGTTTCATGTACTAATTTTCTGTAATACTTCACTATGTGGTACAATTCTCTGAGGCAAAGCAGCAATAACCATCTACAGTAATCCCTTTTGATTATTCTGTGGGTATGTATTTGCAATTGCTTCTTTCAGCTGACAGAAAAGGATGGGCTTTCAGTTAACATAGTTTAAATTAATTTATAGATCAATCATGTCACCAAAACACACTGAAAAATAAATCATTTACATTGCAATATCATTCTTTTCTGTTTACTAAGTGCGGTTAATCAAACCAAAAAAAAAAAAAAATATTAACAGCATAAGGAAGACCACAATCCTTTATTTGTTCTTAAACATGTATGAAGAGGTTATAAACCAGAGCAATGTTATTAAGGTCTCATATACTCATCGGCAGGAAATTCTGTGAGCTCCTTACAATATAATCTTTGTAAATTACTTGTGGCATTTTTCAAAATGGTCCTTTTTGTTTTCACTTTCTTCACCTATCAACTGACCACTACAAGGAAAGGCATTTTTTATTACTGAACTCATCCAAGAAAAGGGAGAAAAAAATTAGTGACATACCTTTAGAGAAATAGAAAGCAGCAATAAGCTGTGTCAGTCCATTTGAGAGCAGATGAATAAAAAGACAGTAAAACCAAGTTGGTAATATTGTCCAACTAATACATTATGCCAACCACAAATTTATCTGGGATTAGTTGATGTAGCTTTCACATATCTTATGGGAGTTTTAATGTACCCATTTTCCTTTTTGCAGTAGAAGATGTATCAGCAGAGCCTCTCTTAATCTCCCACCATCAGTCTGGTAAATTTTGGTGCAGTTTTGCCTTTAACAATGAATCTAAATACTAGACTAATAACAATATTTTTTTAGGCTGTTATATTTTTTTGCATAACAGTGCTGTTGCAATATGACCAGAATATCAGAGCTCCTCTTTTCCCCACTTCCTTCCAGTACTGCTTTAAAATACTGACACAAGTTTTCCCAGAGGTGTCACCAGCTTGGCTGACGGGCTGAGCTGCTGTGGGTACTCCAGTAGGTCCTTTTGAGTCAGCTAGAACCAGATGTGTCTTGCACAGGGCAGAACCTGGACTCTTCTCACAGAAGCCACCTCTTCAGTCCTCCCTGGGGCCAACCTTTTACCACCTACACACTGTGCATCAGTATGTGAAGAAAATTCAGCTAATCATTCTGGCTGTGAGATCTTGACTCAACAAAAGTTTACTTTCATGTGGGATATTTAAAATTATGTTAAAGAGGATTTTAAATACAAGTTAAAACAACTCTTAGAGAGGTGAAAAAGACAGTAAATCAAATGAAAGGAAAACTAATCCTGTTGCCCCAAGGTGTATTGATGTTTTCTTCGTGAACAAAGTCTCAAATGTGTTGTAGCCTACAGAAATTCAGGCCTGGCTGATCCTTAAAAATTAAGAAAGTGCTGATTAGTTTCCTGAGAAGGAGCAAGTTTGACTTGTCAGACTTCATGGACTCAGGACTTCTCTAGACCGGGCATGTTGGACTTACTGCTCATTTAGAGATCAGCAAGATAATTCTAAGTAGGACATTTGACATCTTTCAGTCTTGAGTCGACTGTGCACTGACAGCTTGTGGACAAGTTGTAGATCAAGTTAAATAAAACTAAACAAATTCAGCATCAAGAAAATCATTGACTAATTTGGTAAGTAATGTACTCCCTCTGTTCTCTTTTGCTTACTGAATGTGGGTAAAACCTGAGTCAGAGCCTGGACTCCCTTAATCTAGAAGATATGCCAAAAATCTTTAAAGAATTTAATATAAGCCTTTCATAGGATTGTGTACAAAGGATGAAAGTGCATACAAAAGCTATCGATTAATGGCTGTGACAAGAAGACCTATAATGGCTATTGACAACTCTCTGGAAGCAGTTAATGTTGCACACAATGACAACATAAAACTGTTTTGATAAAGTAGTTGTTCTCTTCCAAAGCAAGGGAATGACAGACAGAAAGATAAGGTATTAATTACCTCTGAGCCATGGACAAGTACAGGAAAAAATAGTTATTATTTAACAAGGTAAATTCATGTCCAAACTGTATTTTGTGGCTTTTTCAACAATGTTGTGAGTGCTTTGGTTCTGTACAAGCTGTACCATATTTCAGAAGCTGCAGAATAATGTTTTCCACTGGAGACTAAATGTGGTTATAGATATACTATATGGTCATAGATAAACTTAATTAATCATAGCATCATATCATCAACCACTTTATACCTAAAAATTAATTATTTTAAGACCAGGCTTCTTCAAGAAGCTCTTCTGTCTGTCTTACACGTACAGTTCACTGCTAAACTCTATCAGGAATGGAAAATACATGTGAAACATTGCTTTATCCTGAAAATAAGTATTTCTTCTTAAAAATTAAATCTACTATCTTTCCTCTTTATAGTGGAAACATTATAATAAACAAAAAAGGAAAGCAGAATGCAAGACTTTCTTTTATTCCCTTGTACCTATGCAAATTTCCATTAGTGCCAGTGGAAGAATTGCAAATATAGTAAATAGAGAATAAATCCTATTATGAACAACTTAAAATATTTTTTGAGCTAATAAACTCTGGAAAGACAGAATCTTCCTGACAGTCTTTCAAAAGCCCAAGAATCTTCATTTACACCACTTATGCTATGTTTCAGTTGTTTGACATGCCTTTTTACCAGTGTTGCTCATAAGGAAATGGTAGGAACTCCACTAGATAGAAATTCATACCTCCAGGGCAGAAAAAACAGCACCACTGTCAGCGCAAGCGCTATTTTCTTTTCCAGTTTGATGTGCAATCTAGACCACATCTCCTTAGGTGGCAGAAAGCAATACTGACAGTGTGAACAGTGCTAGGAAGCAGATGCCAACCACAGTAATTTCATTTACAGTCAAAAGAGACATCACTTGCTATCAGTGAATGTGGTTAGAACCCAGGTCTGCTCTGCCTGTTCAGCATGCAGGCTGAGGATAAAGCTAGTTGCAAACAAAGGTGTGAGTAGCATAGGAGCCACAAGTATACGAGATAAGAAGTGACAGGTGTCTCATCCCTAGCTTCTGACAGAAGTCTTGTCCCCCTCCCAGCAGCTTCAGGGCCATTTGCCTTGACATTTACTCCTGTTTTCCATTCACATGGTCTGTCGTGGATGACTTTAAAATACTGACATGTTTTCCCAGCCGGTAACTCAGAATCAGCAGACGTTCACTCACTCCACCCCCATCTTCCTCCCTCTGCTCCTAGAAGAATGGGGAGGAGAATTGAAAGAATGTAACTCCCATGGGTTGAGATAAGAACAATTCAATAATTAAGGTGTAATGCAAAACTTCTACTGCTACCACCAATAATAATAATGATAAGATAATAACAAGGGAAAAGAATGCAACCTCTCACCACCTGCCAACCAATACCCAGCCCGATCCAAGCAGCAATCTCGCTATAGTGCCACAGCCTAGATGGGTTTACCTCTGCATTGCCAGTTGCTCTGCTTCCATTGCTACAACCAACCCCACAGAGCATTTGCCACCATCCATGAATCAGTATAGAGGTAAAGTACTGGCTATATGGGGCTATTAAAGGGTGAGAGGGTCTTGCTGATCACTCTTTGGTTCTCCAGTCTACAGATCAGCTTATGGATGGGAATCAGGGAGTCTCAATTGGTGCGATATTGCCACAGGGGTACTGTTGCACTTGCGACTGCCTCATGCTGTTCTTTGACTTTCAGCCATTACCAGTTTAGCAGGAAGTACATTAGACTCAGAAGGCCCTACTTTGCACATACAGGGAACTGCCATTTTGTTTTGTCCAGGATGCTGAAGGTCAAGAAGCCACCACTTTATGGTAGGCACTTTGTTAAACATCATACTGTTCTGTGATTGGCTGATGACCATTTCTTGACTGTCATACCCATGTGTTCTTGGAAAGCCCAATGATCGACTGGCCACTTCTTTGGATGAGGAAGTGACTCACAGACTCATGGAATGGTTTGTGTTGAAAAGGATATTAAAGATTAACTAATTCCAACCCCAGTGACATAGGCAGGGACACGTTTCACTAACCAGGTTGCTCAAACCAATAAGTTCTTCCATTTTGCAGCTCAACATCCTAGAACTGAGTGGGATCTTGCTTAGATTTATATTAACTAGAGCCTGCCAGTGAAGTCTCTACCTTATCATGACTGCAGAAGTCTTCTGTAAATTAAGACTCCTACTACTTGATTTGCAATGGAGAGCATCTGGCTTATTTCTGAAATAATAATTATCTTCTGACACATTTATGAGTTTTCCCTTCATTAATTTTTATCTGGGAAATATTCAGTACTATGGTAGGGTAGTTTTAGAACAAACACCTGGTTTTTACAACTCTTATCAGAAATTTGCAAGGTTTCAGGCAGGGAACAGCTTAAACTTAATGAATTGAAAAGCTTAACCCTTTGGGTATTCTTTTGAAGGGTCTCAATGACACCCTTTCCAGTAGCTTTGAAGGGTAATTTTTTCATTTACTCCATATATGTTGTTCTTCCTCAGTGACTCATAGCTCACAAGGTGTCATTACTTTCTGCAAACCAGAAGTGGCAAAAAGTGAAGTATAGAATGTAAGTCATTGACAGAAATGAAATACCTGAAACCGTTGCGAGGATTCAAAATTTATTTCTAATTCATTGTCTGAGTGTAAATGTAAAATTAATTTGTTGCCTTTTCATTCCCCTATGGCCAAACATCTATATATTTCCCTGTATCCTTGTTAATATCTCCCTTCAAATAAACCTGGACATGTGCTGGTATTTATTTTTCAGACAGTTCAGAACAAATTTCTTTTGAAAGTGTAGTAGGGACAGTCTGAAGCTGATTAGATGAAGTATGTTTTTATTTCAACCACTTTTTAAAATGTACTGAGACTGCAATATCTCCTAAAGAGAGAAACCTAGACCAATAAAACTACTGAGCACATTAAATTGATATAAGATCTAAATGTATATAGCCTCATAACACAGCCAAATCACGATGGTATTCAGCATGCAACTTCCCATATTTATTACACACATAAATATGTATTGTTCCCTAAAAAAAAAAAAAAAAAAAAAAACCAAAAAATCTTGAATTTTTAAGTCAAAACCTCATTATCAGAATTAAAGTATAGACCAGGAATAAAGTTGATATTTGAAGGACTGAAAACTCAGTTTAACTGAGTGATAAATTTTAAGCTTTCATCATCTCTGACTCAAGGTACAGAGTACCATCTGAGAGCAGGAAGAGATTTTGTGTATTCAGTTTTGATCAACTCAACTTATTTTTGCTTCAGGTTATGTTTGGTTAATATTTCTTTATGTAGCTGGAAGTTTTGACATTTTCAAATTACCGTTTTCAACTTCTGATTTAAACATATTTCTTTACAAAATTTAACTATGAAAGTCTCAAGACAAAATAATGGCTGTCTTAGGACACCTGCACACTGCTCATGAATTTAGCTTGCATGAGAAAATGCAGCTCTGGCATTTTCTAAGTTTTCTGTACTTAATTTTGATGTTACCTGAAAATTTCAATTTTTAGAACACCATTTTCTATTCCTATAGAAAAAAAAAAAAAAAAGAAAATGAAAAGAGTAAGAAGTAAAGAAGAACCTCCTTAATCTGTTGACACAGGATTCATGTAGTTCCATCCAAAGGTGTTCTATGTCTTCCACAAAAAAAAATTAATTTGATTATTTAGAAGATACAAGGAAGAAGCTTCTTACTGTGAGGGTGGTGAGGTACTGGAACAGGCTGACTAAAGAAGTGGTAAGTGCCCCGTTGCTGGCACTGTCCAAGGCCAGATTGGACAGAGCCTCAGGTGACATGGGGTAGTGTGAGGTGTCCCTGTGCATGGCAGGGGTGTTGGAAATAGGTGATCTTAAGGTCCTTTCCAACCCAAACCATTCTATGATTCTTTAAGGTTTGCCTCTTTTCCCTTCATACATAAGTTCGGGTTCCAAGGTCAGAAGAAATTTACAGTATTGCTCAATGAGAGTGAAATTTCACCCATTCTATATGTTGTTAAATTACTTGAAAAATCTCTTCACTTTAAGAAAACCTTGCTGTTCCCTACAGTGACCTCCTTGACTTTGCAAAGAAAAACAAACGCACTTATTACCCCCTACACATAAAATATACAATGCAAGCACACAACTCCTAGAAATTAAAGAAAAAAGAGAAAAATCTTGATGTTTTATTAGTTCTTCAATTTAGTGCATCTGGTGTGTGAAATAGTTCATTTTTTAAAGCATACTGCAATGAGAACGAAGATTAGAGCAGCTTGATGCCATAAGTGTAAGCTCCTAGCTGTTAACAGAATAATTTTTTCTTAATAGATCAGATGCTTAGCTTATTTAGTTCACTGTGAGCTAGCTACTTTTTATATTTGTCCATAATTTAAAATTATGTAAAACTTTTTTTAATAATTTCCACATATATACTTATTGTTTTGAGCATATCTGTTTATGTTTTGTAAGACAGACACGTATAATTATGGAAAAAACCCATAATCATATTTATGCAAAAAATTAATTTTTTTACTTTGTTAGGTTATCTTATTTGCAGAAACAAAGATAAAGGTGCATTTGTGACAATCAAAAAATCTAAACATCAGCAAACACTAATTTCTACCTGAAATAACAGTGTTCACAGTTTGGTTAACTGAATCAGCTACTATTATCCCATCATTTCATTGCTTTTCACAAATCTTTGTTTATACATTAAACAGTAACCTTCTCTAGTTAAGACGATGGTCAAGCTCTATAAAGTAGGTTTAATAAAAATCAAACCATAAATGTTTGATTGCTTCTCCTTCTTTCTCTCTTTTATCTTTTTATTTCTGTGATAGTATGTTAGAGACAGTTGTGCTACATCAGTTGGAGACATTGTGCTATACCTTCTCTGCTGCATCAGGTGAGAAGATTGGAGAAGATAATGCTGTTATCAGCTAACTGTGCCCTGTAACATCCTTATTATGAAGGTTCAGGCACCACGCTCAGCACCTGAATTTATACAAAGTAGTACCAATAGCAGCAAGTCAACACTGAGTCAGGTTTCAATCAAAGAACCTGTTCCCAGGACACAGGTTAGACTTACAAAGCCCTCACAGAAGGCCTCATTGCGCTCAGGCTATCAAGAGTTAACAAAACTAGATCAAAGCTAGCTCAGATAAGTTTATGAACGAGTCAATGTTGCAGGTGGCGCTGTAGTACACAAAGATTGAAAACTACTCTGAGACAAGGCAGTTTTGCAAGAGTTGTGTTTCTTACAGATCAATGTACGTAACACAGTAGGTCACAGCTCAGCACACAGACACTAGATGTCTATATGATACTTTGTTTAGGGAGAGATAAGAGGAGGATGCAAACAGTAAATATGTTGAAACTACCAATATTTCCCAAGAAGGACTACAATAGCAAATGCAAAGGGAGACAAAGAGTCTACAAAGCACCAAGTGCAAGCCACGGGTTCAGTTTTTCCTGCTCAGGTGTCTTGGTCAGCAATACTTGTATTAAATTTTTACAGACTACCAAGAACATGGAGACCACTAAAACACATTTTTACACTTCTATTTTTGTCATTTAATTATCATTAAGACAGAGGCAAATATTACAAATCAAAATCTTTCTATGGTAATTAGAGATGTGGGATGTGACACCTGCATTTTATTCTTCTTTTAAGTAGTGCACAATTTAGGAACTTTTGTGAATGCTAATCACTGCACTCCTAATGACACAATAACTTTTTTTCTGTCGATACAGTGAATCTACATCATCTTTGTCAGTAAGAACTGAACAGTAGATCTGCATTTCCACTGCATTTGAAAATTTCAGAGTTTTTCCTGTTGGATTTTTCTAGGAAGGACAGATAACAAAAGCCTGAAGTATTTGTATTGAATGCTTCCTTACCATCCTCTCAACACAGGTCAGCATAGTGACACTCAGCTGCACGTAACTGAAACCGCATATCAACAGAAAGAAAAACATGTTCCAGAGTACAATTACTGAAATTATAACTTTGTTTTATACAGTACCATTCAATTTTATTCATAAAATGCCTTTTGTTTTTGATTAGACTGGTTTTGTCTCTTTTTTCTTTTTTTTTTTTCTTTCTTTTTTTGTTGTCATTCACTGCTTAAGAGTTTAGAAACAAAGTTCTCCTTTGTTCACATACCATCTGATAAGTGGGATTGTTCAAAAGTGATGAGTGTTGACCCAACTGTGTCTATTCATGTCAATATGGGCCTTACCTCTGGCTCCAGTGAAGTGGAGTTTTTACACATATTATTTGCTTTTCCTTCTAATTAAAGTTCTTTCAAAAGAGGCAAAAAGTTTCTGTGCTGGAAACAATGTTGGGAAGAGTGAATTCAGACATGTCTGGGCACTCCGGCACTGGTAAAAGTTAAGAATTAGCAGCTGGGGCAGTGGTAGTGTTCATTCTCTGTGCCAAGAAGCAGCATTACAAATAGTAAAGTGTAGTTCATTGAATATGACACTGATTGCAGACTCTGAAGAGTGCAGAGTCTGAAAAATACTTTTCATCTGAAAAATAAAAAGAAATATTATACTACACTGGGATATATTCAATTTAATAAAGACAGGCACTTGCATACTTTATAACAATGCTGTTTAACATGTGTGCACACCTTTGCCTCAAGTTAAGAAAACTTGGATTCTGATCTCTAGTTTGATTTGGAGAAACCTGGCATGAAAAATTGTAATGGGAATGAGATTGAGCACAACCTTGTCCTGCAGCTATCATGTTCTTTCTCAGGGCTTCTTAAATTACACTTTCAGTGAGGTTTTGCTTTAAGACAATTCTGTTTTCTCTCTTCTTTAAATATCTGGGTTTGTTCTAAGGAAGAATAAAATATTATTTTGTTGCATTAAAATTCTCTTTGCCAATTGAACTGTCATATTCTTTTCAATACTAATCACAATACGTTTTGAACTAAGTGGAAAACTCTGCAACATTAGGAAATACTTTAGCAATATTTACAAATAGGATAAAATTCCAGTTACATAAATCTTGAGCACTGGCTGTTAATTTCAGTAGCAAATATTTAAAGCCCTTTTCATTGTTTTGAAAGGTTGCATGGTAATCAGATTATGCTTCTCAAATTTATTCAAATCAGAGTTACTGGATTATAACTCTTGATACTTACAATAAAACCCAAATAACTTGCATGCATATCCTTCAAGTTCCTTGAGAATTTCTTATTCCTTATGAACAGAAAATGTACCATTAGCAGAGAAAGCTGTTTCATAGACACCATGGAGTGTGCGGCAGTTCGCACGGGCAGTTAGAGCGGGATGGTGAGCACTCTCCGTATGACCAGGGCCGGACTGTGAGCTCTGCTCTGTCTGCCCCGGCGGTGGTCACTGTGGGCACCCAGAGAGAGCCGATGAGAGGGGAGGCGGCGGTGCAGAGCTCGGGGTGCAGAGAGCGCCCGCACTGCTCTGCTGAGGGGAGGGTGCGCGATGGGCGGGGCTGCAC